>JAODAL010003473.1:0-173306 GCA_025379985.1 Phyllomedusa bahiana
ATGAGTAAAAGACTTGTGGGAGGGTAGACACCCATTACACATGGAATTTCTTGCCCAATTTTTAAATGCAAAAAATTGGACGAAAAATACACTCTTAAATAAATAAATTTGTGACTGACAATGTTGTTGACGAATATATCTTAGGTAATATCATTAATATATCCTATCATAGTCCTCGTTCAAGAGGACCAATGACCCCTCCAAACGTCCATGGACGGATGTTGGAAATATAGGTAAATATTTCGGTAATAAATTGGAAAATAGAAGATATAGCAAGCCCTTTAGGTACTGGTATGTATTATGTATGTATTATACAGCACGGTATAATTTAAACCATGCTGATGTCCATTCTAAGAGAGTCACTCGCATGTTGGGAAAAGCATTGGTAACTTCCACCATCTGATATTTCGGCAGACTGTATTGCATACGTTTTCCCACTGTGTACATGTGTCCCAGTTCTGAACCAGTCGTACTTCTGGTCGCTTTGTTCGTTGGGGCCCACGTCACAGGTCATCGATATAGGTTCGGTAGTGAAGATCTTATTTGATTTTGGGAGTGAAGGTAAAACCCACGGCCTGAAAGGAACGTCCTACAAAACGCAATAGATTATAGAAGACATGGGAATCCAAACAGAATGAAAATCTAAGCACAACATTAAGGCGACCATCATCTCAGTCATTTCTTAGACATGGGGAAGCAAGTATTTCAGCTTAAAGGGGTTTTACCACAAAATAAAATTGTTGTGGGAAGTTTGCAAATTAAATAATAAACTTGTTCACCACTATTAAAAAATTCTGTACTTTTTTTTTTAAGGGGGGGTTTTTTACCATTGATTTACCACCTCGCCTGTTTTTGGTTTCATTTTAAAATTCAGGGGGTTTTTACGGGGTTTCCCATGGGCTGCGAAACCGGGAATGTTGCTATGGAAAACCAGTGCTTGCGCCTACATGAGAAAAGTGAACAGGTCTGTAGTTAAAACCCAGGGTTTGGTCCCTTTTCGGGGAGAGATTGAACATCTGAGCTATAGCACCTAGGAGTGATGCAGCATACAAGAGGGATACTAGAATAGGTAGGACACGGGTAATACATATATGCAAAGTGCCTTGTTTTTGAAGTTTTTTTAACATAAAAAAAAAAAATTTGTATGAGAAAACCCCCCTGTAACTCCCTTATGACCCATATTTCCCTAACTAAAAAATAGAAATAGGGTTAAAACGTAATCTTAATGTTACTTATAAAATATAGATGACTATAAAAAATATAAATATACAAAAAATTCCAAAAAAGTGGTCATCAATTGTATTAGAAAGTTCTTTCCCGGGAAAACCTGGGTTAGATATCCAGCCAAAAATCTTTTGTGCTCGGGTTTGCAAGATATCAGGGATGCTGTTAAAAGAGGTGAGCAATTAAAAACTTTTGGTATTTGGGGCTACACTGGGGGAAAGGGATGGGAGTTTAAGCCCGCGGGTCACATATATCGTTCAAAAAAATCATACATCCCCCCCTTTTGAACCACTGAAACTGAAAAAAGGGGACAAACCAGGGAGAAAAATTTGTGGTAAAAATCCTTTAACCTTTTGGTATTTGGCCAGAACCCTTTTAAAAATTGATAGCGTATGTTTTAAAGCCAAGGACTTCGCTATGGACACAGATAAAGTCATGTCCCCCACGATCAGGTTTTTCAGCCAGATTTTAAAAGGGTTTCGTTTTAAAAACGGTCCCGAAACCGGCTGCAAACTTTACGCGGACCTTAAGGCCTCGTTTAAATGTTAGTTGGGGCGGATTGGAGCCGTACTGCCGCCGTTTTTGGCTGCATAATGGGTTGGGAAAAGTCCCGGTCATTACGGGAATCCCCCAGTTCTCAGAGAAACTATGGAGAAGCGCCCCTCACCGCCGGGAAAACCGCCGGGGGAGAAAGTGACATAACAATTTAAAAAATGTTTTTTTAATAAAACATTTTATGGGGCCGGGGGGCAGGCCCCCGCCCCCCCTTTACCAACCTAACGGGGGGAAATCCTTCCCGCAATTAGGGGTTGAATAAGCCCTGTGAACACTGCCTAAGGAAAATCTTGCAGTATTCCCCCACTGCACTTTTTTTCCACCCGAAAAGGGTTTTTGCTGCCGGTGTCCCAAAAAACCAGAAAATTTTATCTTCCCCCCGGTTTTCGGGGGGAACATGAAAGTCGGATTTTCCGACCCTATTTTTTTTCATTTCCATGAAATGGCCCCAAAGTTTAAAGCTCTCGAACATTTTTGTTTTAGGCCCCTGTCGGTCACTATAAAATCCCTAAATTTCCTCGTGTGTGTGTCTTGTTTGACTGTCATTCGCATTACCCTCTCTTGGAGGGTCTTTAAATTTGAAAAGCTTTTTCAAAACGTTTGTCTAAGTAGCAGGGTTTTAAAAGTTTAACACTTGTCAAAATTGATTTCTTAAAAGCTCTATATACCCCCCTTATACATAAGGTATCCTCTATGCTTAATGCCTACACACTGTTGTAAGAACTGACAATGTTTTGTCTTATAAAGCAAGTTTATTGTCTTGGAAACTTTAATAAAAATTTCAGTCAAAAAAAAAAAAAACCTAAATTTTTCACCGCTTTTGCTTCATTTTGCAGCAAGACAAGTGAGATATGACGATCCCCACATCCACACCCTGAGGATCTGTAGTTGTGTGGCCCTGTCATTGTGAAGCAAGGTCCTGGCAAGGCCTTACTTAGATACCTCCTATTTCAATGCCAGAAAGTAGTAATGGAGCCAACAATGTGGATCAAAAGCTCTAATACAAAGGTGAGTTAGGGGTGACGAAGGACAGGGGAATTCGGAGCCCTGGTTTTAGCCATTGGTGGGAGTCCAAGAGATGGGACCTCCAGCAATCAGATATTTATCACCTATCAAGGTTGTATTTCCAAATGGTAGACTTATGATGGGAATCAACAAGGAACGTGGCATTCAGACCTCAGCTCTACTCAACATCACGGCACACGTTCCTTTAAGAGAAGATTCTGGGGGGTGGCAGGTTACCTAAAACTCCACCCAAAGTTTCCATATTTCTTTATGTATTGAGATATTTTCTAGAATAAAATGAATAATTTATATATTTCATCTTTGTAAAAAGAAATGGAAGGAACTTACCCGCATTTATGAAGACCGACACTAAAAAATAGAATAGATATTTACACAATATGGTCCTTATACATGTGGCATTATAGATTAGTAAACTATGCATAATCTGCATAGTAATCTTGAAAATAATTGAGTAGATTTTTTAAAGGACAGTTCAGAGCTTAATATAGATTTATGGTTGAAGTCTGCTTTATGCCATCCTTCACAAAATGTAAACAAATATGGAAATAAACACAGTAGAAAGACATTTACTCTTATCTTCTATAAATACAACATGAAAGCAAGAAAACAATTCTTCGTGTTATTCTATAAAGAAGATCTAGATAAACAAGGTTTAGATGGAGAAGAACATATGTGCCCATATACAGGGGAGTTATGGGGTGTAGCCCAGTCACTTATCTTAATGCCCAGGACACTATCCCCATGTTATATTCACCATCACGGACTGAAAGAGATGAAGATCATTTTACTTACAGAGTAATATTATGGGCAGCTGTATGGACATAATGGATGAAGACAATACAGAGAGATGGATGAAGATAATGCTGATGGGTTGAGGTGTTGCTGCAGAGTCTAAAAAGAGAAGTTCATTTCTGTCCGTATCTCTATAAATTGCAAGAAGAAAGGAAGGAAGGAAAGAAAGATGGATGATGAAATATTAACGGTCAGGGAAAGTATGTCATACACCATGAAATGTGTAACCACACGCTTAAAGAGTAACTGAGCACAATGATTTTTGGGTACATTGGATACATTGCGCTTTGAATTTGGGTCATAGTAAAATTTGACCCAAATCTGAGCGATTAATTTCAGATCAGCCACAAGCAAATTTTGGCATAAATAACCAAATATAATCTCTAAAACAGAACCATAACTCTAATCCTAAATTAGGGTTAGGGATTTAATTTAACTCTCCATGGTGCTTTCAGGCCCAACACCACGATTGCTCTGTCTTCACTTCCGATCCATGGCACATGAGACTTGAAGTGGCATTGGAGTGGAGGTGGCATAGGAGATATGATGCCACTGGTCCCCGAGACACTACAGAGAGGCAAGTTAACCCTAAAAGGGCTAAAAACACTAACCCAACTTTGGGTTAAAATTAGAGGTACGGTTAGGGCCAAAGTAAAAAAAAGAATAAAAAATTGGAGTTCGGGAAATATCGAACCCAAATATTTTTCAAAATTTGGTCAAACCGTACAGGGATACATTGGCAGAACCCAAAATAAATCCAAACAGACCTATGAAGGGGTTGCTCCATCTGTACAACTGTAAAGAGTGTACGGGACATACATGTAAGCCACTTCCATTAAATTGACCTGGATTCTCTTCGTAAAGTTGTAAATTGTCAAGTCGCTGACTCTTTTTGTGGTGGTAGCTAGCAGTTAGAGGCAAGATCGCAGACACCAGTATTGGGTGCCACACTCTCCAAGGGGAAGGGAGAGGCATCTGAAATATATAGGGGCACTTGGCACCATAAATGGGGGTGTGTAATACAGTTAACGAGTAAGAGAAGGTGACCAAGTTAGTGGACAAGTTGGGGGTGCGATTGATAATGTCGCGTGACAGTGGTGAGGGAAACTGCTGTTTAGGCGGGCGGGGCAGATGTTGGATGTCATCTGCTCTTACACTGTATACCCCCAAGGACAGATTTTGACTAACCACTGGTTGGATGGATCATCCCCTAGGTTGTTTCGTTTGCCCCAAGATCCTTCGATATCATAACAAGTATGAGTTGGTGCCTTAAAGACTAATGGCCAAGTTCTATTTTGTAAACCATCAAAGTTGGTGTCTTGTTGTAGGAGTCATTAAAGTTGAGCTGCCTTTTTAGTTATATTTCACTTTTGTACCCTGTTTTTGGATTTCTTTTTTGCCGCGCCATTTCTAGATGTTAAACTGCCCCCTTTACACCTTCAGACCTACCCAACATACATCCAGCATATGAACAGAAAGGAATAACTGGTGGGGATACATCACTAGGAATAGTATTGCCTTTTAGATTCAGGTCAAAGTCAAATCTGAGCCAGATCTGAGGAGGTCAACTCAGGTTGTTCCAAATTGATCGTCAAAAGCTCAACCATGACTTTAGCCTTAACCAAAAGGTTGGGATAAGGATTTTTTTTTCGTACTGGTTTGGTAGGGTTAACTTACCTCTTCACGGTGCTCATGGTCCCACATTGCTCTCTGGTTTCCTCAACAGAACATTGGAGCAAAAGTGATGTTGAGCCAGAAGGGATGTCACACCAAAAGCACTGCTAGAACCAAAGTGCTGTGGTAAGTTAACAAGTCCACAGTTAATAAAACAAGTCCAAATTTGGGTTAAGGGTTATAGTTACCATTAAGGTAATGGTCAGAGTTAAAAGATTGTTCAGAAGTCAATCTAACCAATGTGAAAGAGGGACAGGTTTGGTTTCTAGAAGCGTTGTGAGCAGGACTGGGGCAAGGTATTTGGGTACCGTAGACAAATAAGATACATAGCGCAAACCCCTCCCCCCCTCCACCTCGTGGAAAATTCATCCCTTCCTGCCTGGGATGAAGTGGTGTCCTACTCATCACGCTGAGCTTGGTGGTGAGCTACTAAACGACAGCAGCTACGACTAAGGGGAGCTCACTGCAACCATGGATCACGCTGAAACAGTATTATGTGTGTTACAGAAATAATTCTCTGATACCCCTGGTCCCTTCTTGCTCTGTATGCATCTCCTCTTCTGGTTCGATGTCATCTCCTCACTTCAGGTGCTCGGTCACTTCTGATTGATGTCACTCACAATATCGATATCAGTGGCACTCCCAGTCGGACGGTACTTCCAGTGTGGTGTTGCTTCTAGTAAGTTCGGGTTATTAGGATATGGATTATGGTATGTATGTGATGGTAACACCAAGAGCGCTGTAGAATGATAAGTTAAATACTAAAGACCTAACCCCAATTTAGGGTTTGGGCTAATTTTTTTTGTTGTTGTCAACTTTCACCAACATTTTACTTTGGAGAACTTGAATTAACTTTAGCCTCAAATCAAACCCAAAACTAAAGTGCACCACAAAATCAGGAAAATATAATTACCAGTGACTTGTGTGTTCCCTCCATGTAAAAGGTAGGGAGGAACCAAAGCTCTTCACTGCCTAGGCTCCATCAATCAACTTTCATAGCAAAGCTTTCTAGACTAAGACAAGCAAGGGGGTGAGAAATTAGTGTTAATTGTTGTAACATCTGAATTTTGAGTGTTTTAGTGGTTAGCTTTAACCGCTCCAGGTCGATAAAGAAGCAATCACACCATAAGTGGTCAAGTACTGAAGGGGAATGTTACAATAAAGGGAAAAAAAGTATTAAAGAGTTCACATCATTTTGCCATTTTTTAAGTCTACAAAAAAAATATATATATATTTTTTTAAAAAGATACACATGATTTATATCACTGTTGGTAAAAGTCTATTCATCCCATACCATAAACAGTGTAGAAGAAAAATTCCAGTTATTTTTTCACATCCCCCAAAAAATTGAGAAAAGTGATCAAAAAGGCACATTTATCCTAAAATGGTAAAAACTACACTTCAGCCCACCCCAAAAAAAAAAAAAAAAAAAAGGGGGCCATTGCTCAGGTCCATAGGGAAGGGTGGGGGGGGGGGTGGGTGAGAAATAGTTATCTGTCACAGAAAACAGCATTTCAGCAAAAAATTAGATTAAAAAAAAAAA
Source organism: Phyllomedusa bahiana (assembly GCA_025379985.1). Taxonomy (NCBI): domain Eukaryota; kingdom Metazoa; phylum Chordata; class Amphibia; order Anura; family Hylidae; genus Phyllomedusa; species Phyllomedusa bahiana. Next base: position 6,815 of record JAODAL010003473.1, read on the forward strand.
AGTACTAAAACAAAGCTTTTGTTATCAGCAGGCTAGTAGGGAGCAAGAGAATGAAATGCAGAAATGTGAGATGTATAGAAAACAAATGCCCCTGCAAGGAAAAAAAAAAAAAAGTGGCACAGTTGTGTTTTAGCCATGGTCCACCCCACACAATTTTTAAGAGGGGTAGTAGGGGGGGGGGGGGTGGGGGTTGGTTCCTAGTATGACAAAGTCAACGGCACTATTAAAAAGTAGATCTGTTCTTGAAGAAAAAAAAAGGTGGGTATAGCTTGAAATGTGGCGGGAAAAATAAAAAAGTTTTATGGCTATTGGAGGTGGATGGGGAAAAAATGAAAGAAAAATGCCAGAATAGTTGGAACCTGCAGAGATTAAGCCATCTTTTATTGTTCCATGGGTTGGAAGAATATCAGGCTACATCAGGTTTGTAGGAGACTGGAAACTACATTAGGTTATATATTCTAAATTGTAGGGAATGGATTATTCATGACATGGAAAGGAGCTCTCCAGCTTAAGTCAAAATGGAAATAGGAGGTAAAGCAATTATCCCACACTACCCCCCTAAAGAGATGGCAAAAGGCACCTGCTCGGGTCTTCAGTTTATTTCCTGCCCCATGTTGTGCTGCAGCCACCGTTTTGCTGACATAGTTATCTGCCATTTGCTGAAGCCACCACATCAGGGGGACTCACTTCTGAACATGGTGGGCAATGCCTCGTAACCACTGAAGCCCATCAGTGACTACTGCAGCATTGACATCCTATTCCACCAGAGCCAGGAAGTCAACAGAAGACTGCAGAGAGGGAGGACTATGGCAGCACTGGGTGGGACAGGAGAGATAAGTATACGTTTTTTTTTATTTTGTAGGGCCATCCTTAAAATAGAGAAGGGGCTGTTTCATAGAGACAGATGCAACTTCAGACTTGCACCCTCTGGTGAGGCAGTGGGTGGATCTAGAGCGGGGATGAGCATATTTAGCTCCTCTACCACTAGCTGAGTGTTGGTGATAAATTCGGGAGATTTAAACTGTAGTAAACAAAGCTACAGAACTCCAAGGAGTGAAAACAAGTGCTATACTGATCGTATTAGAGCCAGACGCTGCTCCATCTGACCATAGTGACAGCACGCTCTAATCAGGAAAGAAAGATGTGTATGTGACCTAGAGACACTTGTATGCACTCAGAGCAGATAAAATCTTAGCGCCTGACCAAAACAAAAGAGTAATGTATTTAGTAAAAGTCTGTATTTACTTTTCCCTACATACTGTAGTAAGAAAACTATGTATAAGTGTGCATAAGAAAACCACAAAGGTACGATGGGTCAAGTTATTTTAGATACAAGGGATTTTGTGTATGAAAACAAGCTAGCAGTAAGACTGGTGTTATTATCCAGAGCAACCAGAGTCTTACTGCTAGACAGTTTTCATACAAAAGTCCCCAGATTCTTAACCTTGGAAGCTGAAGCTCCTGTCTGTATGTAGGTGCAGAGGCTTCAGCCAACTTCATTCTTGGGAAAGGTCCATAATAGCCATATACCTTAAAATAGAAAAAGACAGACACGAGAACAAGCATTTTATTAATATTTAGTATATTAGCACTAACTTATAACCAGCTTATCATAGACCTTAAACAGTAACACAGAACATGGGGCATGTGCTAGAATTTTGACTTTATCCAAAAGACAAGATCCTGTTCGTGGTTATTCTGCTTCTTCTCAAAGCCATGACAGAAAAAGTAAGATCAGTTTGCCGACTCCTTAGAACATCATGAGGAGCAGTAGTATCACACTGAGCAGTCCATTATATTATGGCGATTGGCAGTGGATCCAGGAATATTCTGTATTTGGCTGTAAATCTTCATCTGTAGGACCATGGATGGAGGCAGCGGTTGAATCTTGGGTCATTAGGCTCTTCTATAGTCGACTGGTTTCCTAGACTTCATCCGTTCTAGATCATGGAAGGCAAGTATTGTAGCGATGATTATATTCTGCTGGATACGTTTCGGCATACTATAAGGTAGGGCTAAAACAGCAGCGCCATTATTCACCTCCATTTCCCGAGTCGTCTGAAAAAAAATAGAGTTTATTTGAAAAAAATGCTAATAAATCCAGATACAAAACATTAGTTATGACAGTGTCCTCGTATTAGAAACACCAACAATTGAGGTTGTGCAAGGATATTCATGGGGTTGTAGCCTAATTGAAATTCCATAATCGGATATAAACCCCAGCGTCATAAGTCAGTGCTATAACTAAGGGTCCGTCTACACCAGTGTTCCAACTCCAGTCCTCACGCCCCACCAACAAGTCATGTTTTCAGGATCTCCCCCAGAATGCACTGATACTAATGATACCAGCTGAGCAATGCTAAGGAAAGCCAGAAAACATGACCTGTTGGTGGCTCTTGAGGACTGGCGTTGGGGCCCCTGGTCTACACAACATGCTTTTACCATCAGATTAAGAAAGCCATAAAAATTCGACTGTAAACCATCCCCATAGACCTCATAGAAAATGCGAGTTGTAGACCACATCAGATTTTCAACTGACCCAATTGGAAAAAACACAGTTTTAGCAAAAAAAGACTTGGAACATGTTCATTCTTTCCACTGGATTTGAGGTATTAAAACAAAAAAAACAAACATCTGTCTGAGATGAATGGAACCTTTGTCTGACAAAACCAGCTGAATAAAAAAACAACCAAAATCCACATGTAAAAAGTCGAAATACTCTTCAGACGATGTGATTTTTGGATTGTGACTCAGCTGAGTATTTTGTTGCAGCCTAACATGGTGTCTTTTGTAGACCCAATACATTCTGGACCATCTGGCCAAGTATCAAAATGTAGCTCAAGACAATTTTTCCTTAATCTTTAAGGTGAACCCCTTCTTGTAACAGTCTATTCACAGATTAGAAGGAATTCGACAGATTCCACATCTGATGTTTCATTAAAATTCTAGGGTAGCCCAATGGCTACTGAAACGAGGAGTCTGTGCTGTAGGTGGCACAGTCATCTATAGCACGGATAGTCTACACCAAAGATGCCAAATTCCATTGTGCAGAAAAATTGAAAAGGACATGTCCATTCATTAAGGCGGAAGAAGCTTGGAGACCCCTCCAGTGAAGGGAGTGACCTGCATCCAAATCGGAGGCCAACACCGCAGCTCTGAGGTAAAGGAATCGGAGGTATCATTTCAGATTTCTGCCAAGGAGTACATGCCCGATTTTTGCCATTGGAAAAAGTCCAATGTACTAACATACTTTGTCAATGCTGGCAGCTATGGATGTGTTAGGCTTTTGGAAGGCCATTGCTTTGCATCCATTACCTTGGAGCCAAGATGACCACTTACAAGGGAACCACTTTGAAGCGGGCCTAGGGCTATTCGTATGTTTTAGTACATCCCTGTGTTCCAACGAAACAATCCTGGAGCTTCTTCTCTTACAACTATGTTGGGCCGTTACTTTGTTATTCCTTTTAGAAATGCAATATTGAATCAGTCACAAAGGCATTACCAATTGGGGGTGTATCTGTACAGTTTAACATTGTCCAATCAGTGCTGACCGTGTGTGCATGGACACACCCATAACTGGTAACACCCATCTGACAGATTCAGTCTTATATATCTATCTAATAGAGCAACAGCACAACAGTTCTAAGAGAAGATTCTCCAGAATTATTTCATGGGGAACACAAGGATTTAAGACCTATCAGGAGTGGCCACCGGTAAGTTCACTAGAAAGTGTTGGTCATCCTATCTGCAAGAGGATTGCATTTCAAAGTGATAACACATCCAAACTCTTAATTATGCTCCATTTATAGATTCCAGCAGTGTTAAAGGTCAGGAACGCCAACAGACATATCAGGAGTGGTCACAGGTCCTCCCCATATAGAACTACATCTATGACTTAAGATCAAAAATTTAGAAGTGGAATGAAATCTTACAGAAATTTAGACAAATCCCCCTCTTCCCCAGACTACCCCATATCAAAAATCTGCCCCAAGTTCTTGCCCGGCCAGTGTAAACCATACAACATATTGAATGGTTCTGATCTTAGCATGATTTACCAAAAACTCTTAAGTCTATGGAGATCTTCAGAATTTTGTTATGAACATATCCCATCAAGGCCCAGTCATTTGCCAACCTTGATCTTAAGGCTCGATTGCCATGTTCAGCTCTTTAGATGCAGTTTTTAAAGCTAAAACAAAGTATGGATTTAAAGACCAGTAGAAGTCTTAGTCTTTCCTTAGAACATGCCCACCATTGGTTTTGACTTCAAAAACTGATCTGAAGGTTGGGTTCACACATTCAGCTTTTTGGTGCAAAGTCAAATGACTGAGCCTTTGCTGCATAGGGAAGGCCCCGATGGGACATGTACCAAGACCCTTAAGATACCCATAGCAGGATTTGCCAAAATCTCTCATGTCTAAGATGATCGGATCCATCAACCACCTAATGTCTGTTGTATGGATTACACAAGCCTGGCAAATCTGGCATATTTTGGTTTGGTGCTAGTCTGGAGGAAGGGGGCATTTTTCCCAATTTTCTCCAAGACATCTCAATCCACTGCTACATTTTTGATCATTACAAGTCAGAAGTGATGATGGTACAAAAATGATGCTATAATTATAATGAATTCAACACAACTCCCCCCATTCATAACTGGATTCGTATCTGCTCTAACAGTAAAGAAGTTATCCAATATGGAAGACATAACCAGTGTCCATACCTTCTATCTGGATTATTTCTTCAGCACTCATCTTGCTTACTCTGCCGTCTGTGGTCTTTACTTGGCATGAATATTTCCCAAAATCCTCCGGTTGAAGGTCTTGATGGGTGTCTTTGGCACCAAATCCCTTAAGCCTCCGTCCTCCTTTGTAGAAAGCAAATTGCAGCGGTGTGTTTTGTCTGGAGGGATGAAGACTTGTCTCGCAGGTAAGGGTCATGTTATTTCGGCCTGAAAGTGGGACTATGGTTCCCACTAACGTTGGAGACGAGAACAGTTCTACAAAAAAGTGACGGCAATAGTCTTTTAAACAATGTTTTCCATAAATAATATCTTGAGGAAAGGATCTGTTAATAGATTAAGGCCCTTCCACATTTTATTTTTGCATCCCCTTTCCGGTATATGAAGGGATAATTGTAAAAACCCATCTCAGATACAGCTGGGGGGGGCAAATTGGGCAAAAAGTCAAATTAGAAACCATATTTGCCCTATATAAGTCTACATCGCAGTATGTGTCAAATTACATTTATACAGCATCCTGAAAGAACCCACAAATGGGGTGCAAAAACAAGACGTGAACGGGGCCCTATCAGCAACACATCGACCAAGGATAACGTAGAACCATTTTTTTATTATAAAGGTACCCCAACATTCCCGAAAACACAATCCCCAACCCTAAAGTAAAGTAAAGTAGAGGAATGGAGGCAGATTTTGCAGAAATCTTAAAATATCCCTCTTTATCTTGCTACAAGCTACCTACATGAAGAGTTCTCTTAAATTTTTCGTATTCATTTTGTTCACCACTCACAGTAAAAGACCTGTTAAATGTATTCTACAGGTTATTACGGTTGTGTGGCTACTTATTAGAAAAATATTTAAAAAAATTACACCCAAAAAGAAAAGAAAAAAATTCCAATTTTTTTTTTTTAATATTTTTTTTATTTTTGCACCTTTTATAATAACACTTTTTTTAACCCAAGGAGTAGCTATTCTCAAACGTTAATATACACTTATAATGTATTTGAAAACTACGACAACGTGTGTTGCCCTGACAGCAGGCTTACTAAACAGACCGCTCTGGGGCTACTCTAGGTCCTCAGGGCTGACTGTAAAGGCTTTCCTCAGGCTCCTTCAGTAACTTGGAAGCCTGGTGACCAGATTGGGCAGGGGAAGCCCCATTGATTATGCCGTGGTATCGGAGGAAGCCTCCAATTCCTTTCCGAGCTCCGAGGCTACTCTATTAATGAAGCTGCAAAGGCATCGCTCCTAGTGGGAGCCTCTGAGGTGCCTTTTGACGGCAGGCGGTGCAGGTCCTCTATTGCCAGTGGCCGGTTATGGTGTTAAAACTTTGTAACCCCCCCTATTGGTCCAGAATATGGAACCCATGAGGCAGGGAGCAATCCGCCCGAACAGGAATATTTCACTCCTCATTCCAAATCATAAGACTTGATCTATGTGATGACAAGAAATTTGTGCGCCTTGTGTATGAAAACCTACACTGAACACCGAAGAAAAAAAATTCCAAAGCGCAAAAATTGTGGGTTTTTCGGTCATTTCAGGTCCCTTTCAAATTGGAATAAAAAAAGTGATCACAAAGGTTGCACCTGTCCCAAAATGGTAGCAATAAAAATCATGTCACAAAACAGTGCTGCTGCGGTGCAAGTTTCAAAAACAGAAAATGCTTTGATTTTTTTTACGGTACTATGACAAAATGCAAGCCCTATATATTTGCTGTTGCCAGAATCGTATCAGCCTACAGAATACAGAGAACACATCACTTATACCGGAGAGTGAAAACTGTAAAAAAAAATATATATAAAAACCCACAAACATGGCAAAAGTATCCTTTTTTCACATTTCTCCTCACTTAGAATTTGTTCGCAGTTTCTCAGTACATTCTATGATACGGTGAATGACCCCATCAGAAAGTCCATCTTGTCCCGTAAAATAAAAGCCCTCATATGTCTATGTAGGTGGAAAGAAAAAAAAAAAAAGTTATGGCTTTGGGAAGGCGAGGAGGAAAAACAAAATGTGACAACCTAAAAAAAAAGATCATTCCTTAAAGGGGTTGTCTCACTACAAGGATTGCTGATTTTTATGTTAAAGAGCTGAAAAAAAGAAGTCATTTTGCAAATGTTCCATTAACAGTTCCAAACCTTTTTCCTAGATATCACTCTTGTAGGGCTCCCAAAGCTCCCGGGGTGTATACTACGATCTGTTTTTTTTTCCCCTGATAGGCTGTCAGCGTGGTTGCTAAGCACAGAGTGTTTGATCTTCCTGATAGGTGCCACCCTAGGGGCTATAGTACTGTGCAGGCAACCATAGGGGGTGATGGTGTGCCAAGGTGGTGTCGGGGGGAAAAATCCCAAAAAATGTGCCACCGGGGGACTGGTTCGGCGGGAAAGCCGGGTATGGGGTCGAACATAAGGTTGTTGACACTACTTTGTGGTGTGTCCCCCCATTAGGGGTTTGGTTCCCCCGGAACAGCTGCGATGGGTGGGTGGTGTTCCCCATTCAAGCTCCAGGTCCCCATTCCGGCCCCTTTTTGGGGCCAGTCCATGGATGGCTATAAGAGGCCTTCTACTACAGGTAACAGGGGGTGTGGTTGAAAACGTTGGAGCAGCAGGGGCAAAAAAAGGAAAGGCTCTTTTTCCCCCCCCCCCAGGTGGGGAAGCCTGAGCAGGGGGGGCTGGGGGTTACAGGGGTTTTTTTGGGGGGCTGGTTTTTCCCCGTTATGTGCTGTGTAAAACCTGTGCCAAAAATAAAACGCTATTAGGAAAAAGCCTTTGTCTTACCATTTTAGAAAAAAGCAATCCCATGAGCCAAGCGGGAAAAAATGCGCCCAAAGCATGAGTGAGGCGTCACACTACGCCCTGTTTTATCTCCCTGATGGCTGCCAGCACTGGTCCTATCTAAAACCTTTTGATCTCTCTGTTTCTCCCAGTGCGGGTTGCTATACACAGCCTGGTTTACTGCACCCCTAAAAAGGGGGCAGTAAAATGCCCCAAAAATTCAAAGTAAACCCAAAAAAACAGGAAAAATCGTTAGTGAGAAAACCCCCTTTAAGAAGTTAATATCTTGTAAGTGAGGGTCTACTCTAAGCCGTCTCAATCCAATGACCTCTATACCGCAAGCTGCCACCTTGGATTTACCTTGAACAGATATGGACTCGTCATCTCCCCATTGGCAGTATATTCGGAAGCGTTGCACTTGCTTTACACATTTGTATCTCCCGGATGCTCCCAGGTCCACCTGGGCAACATGGAAGTGGTCTTTGTAGCTCCAGCCCCTGGATGTTTGGGTGCTTTGTAAAATATTGTTTCCCTGCTTTGAACCGGGTGGGTGAATTTTAGAGCAGGTTTTTCCCCTTCAATGATTGGGAGGAGACTGAGATGACCACCCTAAAACATGTAGAAAACCTTTTGCATTATTATTCTACACATATTTGTTAAAAACAATAATGGATTTGGGCCACTTTGCATTTGCATATTATTAGAATATATATTTATATTATATTACTTCAAACTTTTTACTGTATGTCATGCGTTTCGGAATTAGACATTAATGTGGATTGAGTAAATTTGCACAATTTGAAGGCTACTTTAAATGGTCTAAAAATAGACACAACCCCGGGTTTTAGAACAGAAAAATTATGAAGCACCCGTGCCAAGATGGGGGAAAGGGGCCCTTCGGCTGTTTGGGCATGTAGCTAACCAACAGCAAATGTACTGTTATGGGGCCCCCAAGCAGACGTATGTCATGCACCCTGTAACCCCACTGTGTATGGGGCCCCGGAGCGAGGGGTCACTGCACCCTGTAACCCCACTGTGTAGGGGCCCCGAGCAGAGGATGTCACGCACCCCTGCTAACCTCTGTGTATGGGGCCCAGCGAGGATGTCACTGCAAAACCCCTGTAACCCTATTGTATGGGGGGCCCCCGGGGCAGACGGATGTCACTGCACCTCTGCTAACCCTACGTGTTGGGGCCCCCAGCAGACGGTTTTCACTTGCACCTTGCAACCCTCTGTTTTATGGGGCCCCCGGGGCAAAGCCCGCACCCCTGTAACCCTACTGTGTAGGGGCCCCAGTTTTACGGATGTCACTGCACCTCTGCTAAAACCCTATGTGTAGGGGGGGCCCGACGACGGGGTCACTGCACCTCTGCTAACCCCCCGTGTATGGGGGTCGGGAGCGCGGATGTCACTGACCTCTGCTAACCCCACTGTGTATGGGGCCCCCCGGGGCAGACGGTGTCACTGACCCCTTTCAACCATACTGTGATGGGGCCCGAGCGCGGTCTCACTGGCACCTTGTAACCCCCATGTGTAGGGGCCCCCGGGGAGACGGGTGTCACGCATTGCTTCCTATGTGTATGGGCCCCGGGGGGGGGATGGGTGTACTGCACCCCTTTCTAACCCTAGGTTGAAGCCCCCGGGGAGTGGATGTCCTGCACCTCTGCTAACCCTATGGGTATGGGGGCCCCGGCAGCAAAAGTCACTGCACCTCTGCTAACCCCACGGGGGTTTTGGGGCCCCGGCGCGGTGTCCCGCACCCCGCTAACCCCCACTGTTATGGGGCCCCGGAGCAGACGGATGTCACTGACCTTGCACCCTATGTGTTGGGGCCTCGGGGAAGAGGAGTCACTGACCTCCTTTTACCCTCTTGTATGGGCCCCGAGCAGGGCAAAAAGTCCTGACCTCGCTAACCTACTGTGTATGGGGCCCCCAGCAAGCAGATGCACTCACCTTTCAACCCCACGTGTGCAGCCCCGAGTAACCTTTATATACTGCACCTCTGGTAATTGACAAAGGGTTGCCTTCTGATGAGTCAGGTTTTCTATTTCACGTAATGGATGGACATTGTTTTCAGTTTCTCATCTGATATGCCAAACACCCTGCAACCATTGCTGGAATAACACAAGCTGGTGGTGGCAGTGTTCTGGTCTGGAGAATATTTTCAGAGCACTTTGGGCCACTCATCCAGGCACGCTTACACGTTTTGGGTTTGAATCCATCCCTGCAGATCCTATACATGCTGGTTGTCCCCCGGGTCAAGGGATCTTTCCGCCAAAAAAATGCAAAAAAGACACAATGTCCGACATTGGAAAAGACCAAGACCTCCCCGGCCCCCTAAACATTTGAAATATCCAAGACCTATTAAGAAATATTCATCTGTTCCTTATTATAATCCACCAGTAACATAGCAAACCTCAAGACCACCATGGCTTTAATATCACCTTTAGGGCAGTATTATTTAGATCCCGGTCTTAGGCCACCATATATTAGCATCAATAAGGTAACTCATTATGTGACATTTGATTACTATATGGTTGTGGGGCGCCGTTACTTAGGCACTGTATGGTGGCATTGTTAATTTAGGCAATTGTATGGCACGGTCTAATTTGCTCACCACTACTGACGTCCAGTCTAAGAGATTCGCTCTTATTTTGGTAAAGACAGCGGTAACTTCCACTATCTGATACTTTGGCAGACTGTATTGCATACGTTTTTCCAATGTGTACACGTGTCCCAGTTCTGAACCAGTCATACTTCTGATCTTTTTGTTCGGTGGGACCCGCGTCACAGGTCATCGATATAGATTCGGTAGTGAAGATCTTCTGTGTGTTTGGAGTGAAGGTCACCACAGGTCTGGAGGAACACGCTACAAAATACAAAATTACAGAAAAAATAGGAACACAGTCAAAATAGAAGAAGGTTAAAATGACCATAATCATCATCATCTCAGGCTTTGCCCAAACCAAGAGAAGCAACTTTTCCACTTTAACTGGGGATACTGGGTTAAAAGTCACAAAACATTTGCTATGTTATATGTGTCAAGTCCTAAAGGGCTAGTGTTGCTCGAATAGCTTTTGTTTCATTTGAAAGCAGTTTGGCCAGATTTGGCACAATATTCAGGGGGTAAAATTGTGCAGGTGTTTTCCTTCCCATCAAATATAATGATGAATCTCTTCATAAGGAAAGACAGTTTTGCACTGCCTCATGTCCTGGTACACTTAGGGCCAGAGAAACAGTCCAGTAATCACCTTACATGCACCGACTGCAATCTATTAACTGACTGTATACTGTTGTCTTCACATTGCTTCTTATCTGCTGCATGGCCCAGCATCACCGTTTAGAGTACCCTGCTGCCTGCAAAGATGCTGGGGCTCATAAGGAGCTGGAAGGGTTTGAAGTACCCTGCTGCCTGCAGAGATGTTGGGGCTCATAAGGAGCTGGAAGGGTTTGGATTACCCTGCTGCCTGCAGAGATGCTGGGGCTCATAAGGAGCTGGAATGTTTTGGATTACCCTGCTGCCTGCAGAGATGTTGGGGGCTCATAAGGAGCTGGAAGGGTTTGAAGTACCCTGCTGTCTGCAGAGATGCTCGGGCTCATAAGGAGCTGGAAGGGTTTGAAGTACCCTGCTGCCTGCAGAGTTGTTGGGGCTCATAAGGAGCTGGAAGGGCTAAGTGTTGAGGATGCGGACCCTGGTTTCTCCCTTATCTCCTCTACACAGGAGGAAGAGCTAAAATGAGCAGTGTAGTGACCGCTCCTGGCTTCCTCTTCTTCTTTGTACACTGCCTGGCCGTTACTTGAAGGGCCAAATATAGCTACATTGTGGAACATGATTGCCGTGGCCCCGAGTTTGATACTCCTGACCTAGAAGAGAGGTCTTTGGGCAGCACAAGAAGGTGCCAGGTCTTTGTACTGGATTTCATCCAAAGTCACATTCGTCATGATGGCATGTCACTAGAATATATATTAATATCTCTAAACTACTCAACATCCAGGCAGATGTTTTCAGGCAAATCTGGGGCAGCAATCTACTGGAAGCTTCATTAAAAGTTTATATGTTGAGATTTACAGAATGAAAAGGCATTCAAATATTTCATATTTGCAGAAAGCAAGTCAAGTAACTTACCCACATTTATGATGACCGACACTAAACAAAAAAAACAAAAAAGATCAGATTATCACACAATTCAAGTCTTATACATGTGTTTATTAATAGTTTACACCATCTATAATTTTTCCCATTATCTGTCAGATAATTCAGAAGTGGTTGAAAAATATTCAGTTTGTTGCATTGAAGGGACTGACATCAGAAAGGAGTATTTTCGTTAAAACAAATTCACGGAAAACTTTTTTTTTTTTATAGAATCTTGGCGATTTTTTATTTCAGCAGTCTTTAGCAATTAAAAGTTACATATAAAATAATGTCCCACTCCAGCTGTGAGAACACGCCTGACTCTCTATATAGCCTCACTACAAGTATTAGGTAATGACAATGATTGCTCTATTGTTCTGTCAACAGGGATAGATCAGATTTGACTAGACCATTAGGTCATTTGGCAATTTGAAACCCAACCTCAGAAAATCTGTCTGTGTGGAGTACAGCTCAGATTTTCTATTGAGGTCTATGGGGATTATTTACATTTGGATTTTTGCAGATTCTAAATACAGAATCTGCTTCTAAACCAGTGCTGTGTAGACATGGCCTAAGATTATCTACAAAGGAAATGTATTCCAAAATTTCCAAATGAGGCTACCCCCCCTCTTATTTCCACTATGTCCCTAAAAGTATGAATAGGAGTAAAAAAAAAAAAAAAACACCCAATAGCTATTCGTGCATACAAATAATACAGTAAAAGATTAAAACGGACATACTACAAAAGAGGATCTAGATAAAAGAAGGTTACATGGAAAGGAACATATAAGACCTCTAGACCAATAACTTGTAGTAATGCTCCAATTTTAGATAACGGTATTGGACCCTGTGTTGGGCTCACTATCAGACTAAGCAAGCAATACAATATATCAGCAGCACTCTAGAAACACTAAAAACCAGTCAAAGAGGACAAGAATTTTTGGAACAGCATTCCTGCTAATATAAAAAAAATAATGATCAAAACTGTAAATGCCCAGCTGACACGGCAAAGTGACCCCAATTCAGGTGGGAACCTACGCTACATGCTACCTCTCGGTGTCTGTTCAGACCTCCACACTTCAGGGTTAGAAGGTACCTGCTATAAACCTGATCTGATTAAAAAAAATTTTATTAAAATTTTCACACGTCATTCTACTTACAGAGGAAGAACATGGACATCTGTATGGACATGATGGACGGAGGCAATGCCGATGGATGAATGGAGACTTTTCTGAATTTCTGATTTGTTGAATTTACGGCAGACTTTCTATAAATACAAGAAAAAAAGGGAAGAAAGAATTGCGAAATTAGGATTTTCTCTTATTTACGTGAGAAGTGTAAGGAAGACCATGAGACGTTACCAAACACTTACGGAAGAGTAAACCACATTTACATCTCGTCTTCTACTCCTGAGCTGGTAAACAGGATCTTACTTCCTCCTTCTGCCTTCTTGGCATTAAACCTTGACGACCGGTCTGGGGTGGTCAGCAGTCCATTTCCCATCGATGAGTAAATAGTCTGTGGTTTGTGACCTTAAAATCTAAACAGAAAAGTCTAGCGAGGGGGTTAAGGATAAACAGGAGGCAAATCTAGAAGGGTCCAGACCCAATGGATGCACAGGAAATAACCACAACAGGTGTTTTGCCACCAGCTTCATCTAATTATATACAGGGGCTAAACGTACATTGGGGTTGTTTCTTGAATCCATTGGGTCCCTACCCTTCCAGATTGGCTAGAATATTTGCTTTGGGTTATTAGTGTATAGTTCGTTACTCTTTGGTGAATGACATACTAACCTTTTATGGTAAGATATGGTTTAATTACTTCCCTGGGATGTTGCATATTGTACCACTTGACAAAGGGGGCGTACCCCAAAACGTCGTTCTGTTTGTTCACTTTTTTCCTACTGCCCGAGGGAACAATGTCTGTCGACTGCTTGTCTAAAAATGGACTTCCATACCAGCATTTGTAATGCAAGACTGAGGATATGCTGCTAATAGACTGAGCTAACCAGCCGGGACAATTTGCTTTATGGGCCCTGTTTGAGCCGTCAAAACCGCAAGTTACTTTTTGTAAAGTGTGAATTTCTATTACATTACCTATGAGACTGTTATAAGTTTATGGATAATTAGAAGGTTTTTATTGCTATACAAAAGAGCTATTTTTTCACCTACCTGTTTTCATTATAGCATATCACCTTTGCCTTTTTATTCAGGTTTAATTGTAAACTTTATTAAAGTTTTTTACATTTTTTTTCATGTATTTGGGAGGTTTTTGTTGCAGTTTTAGTTGTTTACTAAAGAAAATACTGTAACTGACGGCACAGAGAAGATCACTTATACTGAATGGTTAACATTAGGGTGGTACTATTACATAGGGGTTCACAATATGGACACTGTTTGGCCCCATTACTTTTGGGTATGGCTAGTTTCAGGTGCAATCTCTGACCTATTTTTGAGGGGTAATTACATAGTTATGAACAATATTTCTGAAGCTCAAATTTGGGGGGTACTGGCCAAATCAGGCACAGAAATCCTGATAAATGGTGCAGCAGCAGTTACAGAATTATAGGCTGGAAGACATCTTCATGGCGGTCTGGAATAAGCTTAAATAAATCCAATTTGGATAAGACAATGTCACCTGTTATCATTGGTTGTAACTTTTGTCATCACTTCTACTAATCGGCAGAGTGCCTGTATAGAAATAGTATTTAACTATTTGGGGGTAGAACTAGTGTTTGTACAGAGATTTTCATGAATAGTACAGTAATATTGCAGTCATTTTTTAGTGCTAGCAGTAGTGGTTATGCTGTGGCGGTATTTGGATTTTTAGAGTGTTTTCACCAAGTAACCCTATGGTAACATCATCAAGTCACTTAGTTCTCGTAGTAGTGGTCATGATGTGGAGCTATTATTCGGACGACCTTGAATAGATTTTTTTTTTTTTTTTACTGACAGTACGGTAATAAAGTTACTTTGTAGTAGTGGTTATGGTGTGGCGGTATTATTTGGACTTCGTATAGTGTTATTGATAATGTTGGGTGTCATATAAAGGTAAAAAGGGGTAATATCTAGTAACTGTACAGTAGTCGCTCTAGTCCGATGGTGATATTTGATGACTTTATATTAGGATTATTAAAAATCTATTATACACAGATTATGACTGAAGAATATCTCTAGTCTGCCCAAGTGCATAAGCCCTTACATGTGATGCTTATGCAGTTGTATACAGAAACAGATTTTTTTTTTATCATAAGTAGCAGGGGGTTATGAGCTGTACTTTTTTGTGCAGGGGGTCTTCATGACACGATCCCATTAATGCTAACCGATTATTCTAATGAACATTTCGTCACACACATCCTGCCCTTGTACAGTGGAAATAAACTTCTGCTTTTAAGTTCTACAGTATTTTTCTTCTACATTGGTGGATTTCATCATCTCTGGCCAGGTCCCTAAGACAAAGTAGTAATACAAGTGGAAAAAAATCCATCAGAAATTCTGCAGTGTTTATCCAGAAGAATTTTTTTTTTTTTTTTTTTTTTTACAGCCCATTGGATGAGGTCTGGTTCACATCTGCATTGAAGGTTCTGTTTAAAGCCCCCATCCCAGAAGTGCCACCATACCCATTACATAACTGACACCGGTGCTGCTCGGAGGTCCCCATATATCACAATGGGGTCCATTAGGTTTCTGTCATTTCAATGGAAAAAAAAAAAATAGTGCTGCAATATGCCATCCTTTTTCCATCGTTTTCTATGGAACCTGCAATGAAGGTTCCAAACCTGCGACGCAGACCAAGCCTTAATCTGGTTTTTGTTGACACTGGTGGCAGTAAGGCACCCGATCCCCAAGGACTCCCAAAAACAGAGTTGGCGAGACCCACATAAATTGTCAAAGTTCTGGAACACCTTTTATGTATGTAGACTTAATAAAATTCACCCAGTTCTCCACAGGAAACTGTCAACCTAATTATTCTGTTCTCCACTTATTTTTGTATTTTTGGGCGAGCTATCCAAATTTTCCTTCTCAGCCCTTCCATTCTGGCTTCACTCACTCATTCTGGTTGGGCAGTAGTTTTTATTCAAATACGTGTAACGTCTGCTCACCCTATATCAGCGTCAACCTTCAAAAACGGACAACGAGCCATTCTAAAAATTCACGATGACCAGCGCGCCAAGACTCTATAAAAAGTTGCTTTATTGTAGATAGTCAAAAACACATCCACATAATAGTGGTACAAAGCCAATGATCCAACAGACTCAGGAATATCACAAGTTGCTGATGCGTTAGACTTACCTCCATCTTTAATGGCAAATTGGTGGGTCTGAAACACATCACCCAGTTGGCTAAGATTAAGGACCCAGATGACTCCGACAATTAGCTATGATTAAGGACCCAGGTGGGTCGATAAATTAGCTATGATTAAAGACCTAGGTTGGTTGACAACACGTCAATGACTCAGGTAAAATTTGTGAGAACCTTTCTGATCGATTTGTACCATTGGTATCGGATGTGTTTTTGACTTGACAAAAAACGCTTTATGGAATTGTGAGGTGCAGGTCTTTGTGAATTATCACAGTAGTTTTTATGTGGTGTTCTATCATTTAGTATAATGTAATAAAAGCTTTAAACACACAAGACCTATGTTGAATGCATATTAAAATTTTAAATTTTTTACAGTTTAAATTATAGGTTAATCAACTAACAGTCCTGACAATTCGTAAAACCAGTGATTTTGCCATGGAGGGCAGTAAACCATCAATGCTTTCAGTTCCTTGGTTGGCTGCATATCCAGAATGGGTTCTACGAGTCTGTAGGGTCTTGAAGGATCTCATGATCAAAGATTTCCACCAATATGTAGACTAGATCCTGGCTTCCATAGACTTTACAAATTTAAAATGATAGTAGACAAACATTGCGATAACTACTAGTATGGCTGCAGACAGTGCCAGACGAGCTATATTCTGAAGGGCATTGCCACCTGAAAATAAAATAAGTTATCATTTAGAGAAATGTAGCCGTCTGGCTCCTAATGAGATATTGCCTTCAGCCTTTGGTATTATTTCATTATTGGCTGCTATGTGAGGCTAATAAGTCAGAATTCAGAAGATTTTGTTTCCATTTTCAAGTAACAGAGAAGAGACGCAATGGAAAAAAGAAAGTAGACCTGTTCCCCGAAGAACCTTGATTAACCAGAATGCCAAGATGTATGGCCATCACAGCAAGGCAGATGTCTAGTTGCGATCTTATCTTATGTAGAAGAAAAGTAGCCACATAAATACTAAAGTAACCAAAGAATGTCCTCTATTTCTACTATAAGACTCACATATACCATCTTATAAGCAACTTATGGAACTCATCCCAGAAACATAAAGTCCAAAAAACAGACTGGAGAGGACCATCTAGATTAGGATGACAGGTGTGTAGACCAAGTGCCACACTGATGAACTGAACCACTTGAGCAATCACAGAATAACTTGGAGGTATTCCCATCCATAAACATATGTGGCATATAGAACGTATGTCATAAATGTCTGATAGGTACAACAGGTGATACTGTCAAGGTCAGTGGAACCCACCTGAAAAATGGGTCTTTTCCCATTATTCATCCCCTAGAGTGAGGGCCATGCATCTCTTCAATGTGGAATTGGGGGTTGGAGAAACAGCCTTACAATTTACAATTCTCATAAGCTACAATGGAGAGAGATGCATACATAGGTGGCCACCTTTCCACCTCATCTACTCTCTTAAGTGCTAAACAGGGGTCAAAGGACCCAATTTTCTCATCACAGTGCGGACCACTCCTCTTCTCCATGACATGTAAAATACATATGACCAGCCACAGGCAAGCATTTCTATTTTCAGATTGTTGGGGCCACACAAAATGGCATTTTGGGTCACAGATTGTGCACCCAATTCTAGACCATCCAATGATCCTATTGTGAAACACTGACAGTGATTATAGATGAGACCTTTTAGTTCATTGTGGGAAATTGGGCCTATGCACAGTCTGCTCAGTCTCCTCACCTTTTACTTCCATATTAAGCACTCCGCTCATCTTCATCACACTGTTGGTGGACGTTCTGACCTCGCATAAATAATTCCCAGAATCCTCTAGCAGAACAGACCGAATTTCAAAACTTTTGGATGGATTGAAGTCCTGAACCTTCTGTCCATCCCTGTAGAAGGCAAACAGCAGGTCGGTATTCTTCCTTTGCGGGGTGAGGCTTGTATTACACGTCAGGGTCAAGTGATCACCTTTAAGAACTGGCTGTGGGGTCATGTTGAGTTTCGGATTGGTGAAAAGCTCTACAAAAAGGATTGTAAATGGAAACTTTATTTTCCGTTTATGGGAAATCAAATGCATAATTGTATTACTTTGCTTTACTTCTACCACATTTAGGCAATTTATCCTAAGATCTTTTTTTATGCTACTTAATGTATTTCGGAA
This sequence comes from Phyllomedusa bahiana, assembly GCA_025379985.1. Classification (NCBI taxonomy): domain Eukaryota; kingdom Metazoa; phylum Chordata; class Amphibia; order Anura; family Hylidae; genus Phyllomedusa; species Phyllomedusa bahiana. The sequence continues at coordinate 24,903 of JAODAL010003473.1, forward strand.
AGGCCAAGATCAGAGGATCCATACGAGAACCATGTCTTTCTCAGAAGATAGATCTATTTAATGTATGCTTCTTCTGGGGTAGATCCTCAGGGGTGGGGCTAAAGAAACTGACTGTTCTGCTAGTTACTGGAGCTCAGATACCCATGCAGGCCCATATACCTATAAAAATTATATATGACATAAATGAAAAATATATGACAGACGTGAAGGGCCGTTCTATCCAGACAAAACAGGAATGTTTTGCCCTAATGGGCAGTTACAATGTAAATGAAGTGTCCCCGTCTGCAATAAATTCTGCTCGACCAGGATGAGTTAATCTTAGTTGTATTTTATTCATCTCTATTTTAAGATAACTTCTAAGTACTTTCTGTGGTTTTTAGATTTCTTCTTACTGCACAAGTATCAAAGACAAAATCCTATCACTTCCTCTTTTCACTCAGACTAGACACATCTCAAGACAATATGGAGACCGTGATTTTCTCTTCACGGGTTACTCCGGGTTACTCCGTTCTAGATCAAACCTTTCCAAGTAGTAACTAACTTAATTTTTTTTTTCTCTTTTTAAATCTGGTTTTGGGGGGGTAAACCAAAATAACCTTAAAAGCCCTATTGGATTCACTTGCTGATTCAATATAAAGTCTTACTCTAAACTCACTAATTGAATTAATGTAAAAGGGAGGGCAGCACAGTCCTTAATTCAATTTCCATCAAGGACAACATCTGCAAGGAGTTCATATGATCTCCGTGTTTGTGTGGGTTTCCTCTGGGTCCTCTGGTTTCCCCCACACTCCAAAACAAACGTCAATCGTTTAATCTAGAATTTAGACTGAGCCCCAATGGGGACAGGGACCAATAACTACTATACAGCACTATATAAATAAAAAGCTAAAATTTTACTCCCCTTATGAAATCCCTTGGTGGTATTCCAGTCCACCAGTAATGGTGAGCCATGGGGACTGTTACGGCACTACTTGGCCTGTCGCCCAGAAGGCAATATACATTTTGGTGGGAGATGGCCTCAATGTCCACAGAGGCCTCTATATACGAGGCCATTTGCATTATTTGTGGAAGTCTAATGACTCCTCCAAGTCTTAACCTCATAACTTGTTACTACAGTTGATGGGCAAGTTCTGGAGCTACAGTGGAGAGACTATAAAAGCTTCCGACAGGGAAGGACTTCACACTAGAGGATTCTGTAACTAGATAAGAACATTTACCTTGTACGTCTATAGGAACCTCATCCACGTATGTCCGGATAAGAAAAAGCCGTTCCATGAGTTGTTGCTCACATCTGTATCTGCCAGTTGTTCTGGAGTCTGCGCTGACAATCTGAAGTATGCTGTTACGATACAGGTGCTGCAAGATCGCATTATCCTTGTAAAATGTAGTGTTGATTGCAGTGTACTGACGGGAGTGACACCTCAGGGCCAGGGTGTCCCCTTCATAAACATTTGGAGGTGCCTGCAAGATTACTAAACCTGGAAGAGAAAGTTACGGGAGTTTAGTGATCTAACACAGGTAGCATTGAGCTTCAGATTTGGGTTCATGCCCTCCAAAAAATTAAAGACCCTAACCCCAAACCTCACGGCAAATCAGCATCCGCGCCCAAGCCCCAGTGCTAGGCTTGGACTACACTTAATCCTGAGGTAGCACAAATGTTCCTCAGATGTTCTCCAGATCTCTGCTGGTGTTCTCATGCAACATGGAAGCATCTGGCTGCTGCAAGTGCTTTCTAGAGAATTGCTGAATTTTTCCTCTGTAGACTTTAATAAAATTTGAGTTCAGGATGTTTCACACATAAGAGCTGCATTTCCCTTTGGGAACAGGAGCCATATATATCCACAAAGATGAGACCATGTCATGATGAGCTGCACTAAGCAACAAACCCAGCTCTGCTGCATTTGACAAAGCTCCAGTACATGGACCAGCTCAGCTACATTTAACCTGCTCGGTTGAAGTTCTAGAAAAATGCTCTGTCAGAGACGAGCCTAGCAACCAAAGAATACTTGACCAATGTTAGATGGAAGAGAGTCTGAGACAACCCTAGAGACAGTCCTAACTCAGCAGGTAATGGGTCTGGGATGGTTAGGACTTAAAGGGGTTTTGCCATGAAATAAAATTGACGTGGGAAGTTTGTAAATTAAATAAGATTTTCACCATTCATCATTATTAAAAATTCTCCACTGTTTTTGTTTTAGCTGCTCCTTTAGTGATCCATTGTTTACAGCTCGTCTCCAGGCTCCTCAGTCCTGGTCGCACATGCTCAGACATCACTTCTCCTCCAAGGCAGCTACTGAGGGTTCAAACCCCAGGTGCTGTCATTCTACTCCTGTCCTTTATATTCCTTAGTAATTAGTCAAACAGTGCAAATAAAAAAAAACCTCAAATCAGGTCTGTGCATTGATAATGAGAAATAAAATCCACAGGTTTGGTATCTGCAGGGATTTGAACCGAGGACCCTTGTGCCTGGAGGCAAAAGTATTACCTCTGAGCTACAATGTAGCTACTTACAGTTCTACACATAAACAGACCTTTCCTTGACTACAGAGAGGAAAGACCTGGTGATGTCATACTGCTGGGTCACATGATATGCAATTCAAACAAATCACTCACGCCCCCTTCTGAGCTCACAGAGCTGAAGAGCTGGATGCAGGAGGTATGAAATGACATCGTGGCAAAACCCCTTTAAAAGGACAATGATGGGGAGATTTTTTAGGTTGGCAGGAAGTGCCAACCACTCTCGTTAAGACTTGGTCTTCACTTAAAGGCCTTTATAGCAAAATCTAACTTCCTCCCATATCCAGATTTAGGAAGCCGAGATATGAACTACTGTTTGCAAGGTCCTTACACTATTGGGCGTATGTGTCTGCTTGCAAAATTGAGTATTTCCATCATGCTACACACACATGAACAGCTAAATTCAACACAAGGGTCCTGCAAACAGCAGGCTAGATCTTAGCTTCCTGAAATACAGTGAATAGTTTTGTCGGAGCAGGAGATTGCATTGACATGTTCTAATGCCTGAATTATTATGTTAGCCTTCAACAAAAACTAATACAAAATCACAATCTCACCGATTTAGGATATTTTCTTCTATTTTCCTCTTTTCACTACCAAACAAACTCTGCATCTAAATTAAAGCATTGATTATAATCACATCTACACGAATCACCTGTTGCAATCTCTAGCCTGACAAAGTCGCTTGCTCCTCCAGAACTGGTCTGACATCGGTAATTTCCAGCGTCTGATGGTTTTGCATTCACTATTGAGATGGATTTTCCGATGAAGGACGACCTGTTTGAGTTATACCAGTAACATATGTGGTTTCCTTCCACCTCACAAGTCATTCTTATAGACTCGCCAACAAATATCTTGCCCCAGTTCGGCGTGAAGGTCACCACAGGCCGGGCTGCTGCTCCTAGAAGACATAGGTTCTCAAGTTAAAGTAGGTTGTACACTCCAGTCACAGCCAAAGCTAGATTGAAATTTCTCCTGGTTTGCCTGGTGAACATCTTCTGAGATTAGGCGATTAAGTGCAACCAATGGAGTTTTCATCTTCGCTTTGGGTGTGACCAGAAGAAAGAAAAGGTGCAAGGTGAGTACAGTTGAATATGTGAAAAGGGCTATCAAATCTAAACTCAAAAGAATTCAATTCTGAAATTGTGACTGGGTTATAATCCAGACTGCTGGAGAGCGCTGCTCGCAGGACCATAGAGGAGATTGGAAGTCATATCTATGGTCAACCATGTTATCTAAATACTGTGGCCACAGAGAAGTGGTTTTCTGGCTCCGCACCTGGGGCAAGTGTCCTGCCAGCTCTTACCTCAAGTGATGGAGGAACATCCACCTTATAGCCCCATAGCCCTCTTACTCCTAAACCATATAGAATGACTAGATGATTTTATCACCTATTATCTCATGTGGTAGCAGTGAGACCTCCTAATGCAACAATATATATATAAATACAATTTATGTCTCCATCACTTATCATGGAAGGAACAGTGACTAGAGACTGAACCAAGACCCACATGGGTCTACTGCATTGTATGGGGCACTTAACACATTCAGTTACTATTGCAACGTCATAGAACAATAATTTTATGATTTTCTTACCGGGCTTGGAGAACATCACTGAAAGAGAAAGATTTTAATGTTTCTGAAATCCATAAAACTTGCACAAAACTCAATACATGGATAATCTATATAATATCCAGCAATATAATATCCATAAATCAAATATTCACCCATCAATTTGGGAGTCGGCCACCCATCCATCATCTACCCATCCAATAGTCACCCACTCAATGTCCATAAATCCATCCAACCAGCTATCCAATAGGCACCAATCCAAAACTCCTCCATTCAAAACCCATCCAACAAATTAGCACCCACCCATTCATCCAATAGCCACCCAATAAAACACTCATCCAATATCCACTCACCCATTGATCTCTATTAGAAGTATGAGCAGAGTAATACTCACTGATGAGTATGATGGACACCAGGATAGACATGATTAGTGTCAGTACTAGGTGGCTCTGTATGGTGCGAGACGGTGGGGTTTAGTTTCGGATTCCTGAACTTGACGAAAACCGAAGTTGAAAAAAAATGTCTGATTCAAATATGTTTGCTGATCTAAAGAGGAACTCCATCCGAAACTGAAAATTCAGTCTGGCAAGATCGCCCCTTCTCTAATTTATATCAGCCGAGACATGAAGGAAGAAAATTTTTGAGGAGAACTTAAGGCTTCTCTAACCCCTGTGAGCTGTAGAAGAGTTAAAAAAGCCACAATGGTGGAGGAGGAGTAGTGAAAGTTAAAGGAGTTGTCTCAATTGCTGGAGCTTTCAGTCACTTAGTCTATGTCCCTTGGAAGTTGAACTGAGGGGCGTAGTTTTCTTGGTCTGTCGTGTTTGCTCCTCTCCCCTCCCATCAGCACACAGGCAGCTATGTAACTTCTATAGGGGGGGGGGAGAGGGGGTTTGCTCTCAGAGTTCACCCTGTGTGTGCCTGCCTAGGTCTGTTGCAGGAGAGGGCTGATCTATGAGTGTAGAGAGGAAGGTGAAGTGTGTGCTAATAACAGAGCAAGGATGCAAGTTTCCTATACCCCTGCTTAGCTTACAAGTCTCCACATTCTCCACAACAACAAGGGCAGTGTTACTATACTCAGATGGTCCCTAATACAGGAGAACATAAAGTATTCACATGCCTGATCTTATAGTATTAGTATAGTCACAGTTCCAAAGACATATCTGATTATAGTAACAGACAGGGTCACTGCTGTCACATCTATCTGTGTAGAGAGCAGAGGAAGCAGCACACACAGGGTTAATCCAGGCAGCTTGGACACAGACGCCAGAGTCCTCCCCCCCTCCAGAAGCATTCTGTGCGGGAGGGGCTCTCTGCTCCGACCTGTCTTCAAAGGTGTGATCATTCAGACCTACAGCAGTAAGATAAGGATCAACAGGTCGGCTGCTATAGAAATTTGAGGACTGATGTAGTAATACTAACAGGCTAGCTCAAAATCAGTAGAACATTTGTAATGAACATATATTGCAAAGCTGCTTGTTTTTTAAAGATCTTTAAATTAAAACCCAATCATTGTAGCGAGACAACCCCTTTAAAGATAAGTCAAATTGGGCTTGGAGGACTTCACAGAATACTGTATGGAATATACTGATGTTTGGCGGAAGGACCATTGCCCTGAGTATTTTAGATAGTTCTGTATTTTACTGTGACCAGACCATTATAGGATTAAGTGCATGTAGGGCAGTGTTTCTCAACTCCAGTCCTCAAGACCCACTAACAGGTCATGTTTTCAGGATTTCCTCAGTCCTGCACAGGTGATATAATTGTCAGTACATTCTGCACAGGTGATATATAATTATTGTCAGTGCATTCTGTGGGAGATCCTGAAAACATGACCTGTTGGTGGGCCTTGAGAACTTGAGAAACACTGATGTAGGGGGTGAGATGGAGACAAGGTCATGTCTGGTTTCAGCAACAGACTTGATGGACAGCTCCCAGCATAGAACAGGAACTACCAAGGGGCAAAAACCAGAGCAGCTGATCTACTGTACTAAAGCAGTAGCTACGGAGAAGAGAAGGGAGAAGAGAAGGGAGAAGAGAAGGGAGAAGAGAAGGGATAAGAGAAGGGAGAAGAGAAGGGAGAAGAGAAGGAGGAGAAGAGAGCAGGGGAGAAGAGAAGGGAGAAGAGAAGAGACAGGGAAGAAGAGAAGAACGCAAGCCAGCAGCAGCAGCAGAAGCGGGGGGAAACGAAGGAAGAAGGGAGAAGAGAAGAAGCAGCAGCGAGGAAGCGAGAAGAAAAGAAGGGAAAAGAAGAAGCAGCAGCAGCGAGGAAGCGAGAAGAAAAGAAGGGAAAAGAAGAAGCAGCAGCAGCGAGGAAGCAGAAAAGGAAGAAGGCAGCAGCAAGCGAGGAAGGAAGGAAAGAAGAGCAGCAGCAGCGAGGAAGCGAGAAGAAAAGAAGGGAAAAGAGAAGAAGCAGCAGCAGCGAGGAAGCGAGAATGAAGAAGGGAGAAGAGAAGAAGCAGCAGCAGCGAGGGAAAGAGAGAAGAGAAAGAGGAGAAGAAGAGAGAAGCCAGCAGAGCGAGAAGAAGAAGGAAAAGAGAAGAAGCAGCAGAGAAGGGGAAAGAGGAGAGAGAAGAAAGCAGCAGCAAACGAGAGGAAGAGAAAGAAGAAGGGAGAAGAGAAGAAGCAGCAAGGAGGGGAAGGGAAGAAAGTGAGGGAGGTAAAAGACAGATGGCAAAAGGGAGAGAAGTAACAAGGGAAGAAAGGAGTGAGGGGAAAGAACAAGGGATAAGAAAAGGCATGAGGGAAAAGAAGCCTGAAATACTGAATAAAGGGAGGAGAGAGGGAGACAAGAAACGAACAAAAGGAGAAGCAAGGAAGGAAAGGGGGGGTGGGAAGGAGTGAGGGAGAAATTGTTTAATGGGAGTTGTACGCAGCAGAGGTGAACGGCATTAAACAGTTTGGCTCATTCATGTACATGAGATGCACATTGTTTCCCATTAGAAGGGTTCAGTAGATTCAGCACATCGTCTCCCAGTGCAATGTGACTTTAACCCCCTCTATTTACTAAGAACGCACATTGGTGCTGCAGTACACATCGTACCGGAGATGGTGACAGGTAACCGGCAGTTGTAGAACAAATGTGGTTTATTAGAAAGTGCAGTTATGACACCTTACAACTAAATTTACAAAGACTAAGTAGGTTTTTGTAATCCTACAAATGACTCCCGTGTTATTCTGTTCATGAGGTATGATTACTAGTTCTTCTGTTCTATGCGGCTCAGAAGCAAAAAAATTCACATCCACCCTGTTCTTTGAAGAGATCATTTTTTTTGTATTATAATCCATCAATTAACTGCTGTTCTGAAGTGGAAAGTCGGGTAGATGAACATAGAACATGATGCTGCCTAAATGGGGCAACATGCCAAATACATTTGACCAGTGTTGGATGATGCCCCAGTTCTCATGTCCTGAAAGGTTTTATGTTCATTAAAGACCTGGGGCAATGAGAGAACTCGACAGCAGGGCTCTAGAACAGTGCGAAGAACGTGAGCAAAATGGAGAAGCTCAAAAAGAAAAACAGAGGTAAAACCACAATCCTAGAGAACAAGTCACAAACCACACAAATGAAGAAATTATGACTGGATTGTTTTCTAGTTTACATGAGTCACAACCGCGTTATTACGTCTCCCCGTGTAGACAAGACTGAGTTGGTGTGGGAAGTAGCCAAGCAAACCAACGCTCGTCCTGCTTCCTGGCACAGCGCCGCCATAGTTTTTGCTTTAATAGTAAACAAGTCCCCAATTCTCTGCACCTTTCTCCTGTGGTGATAAGAGAAGCGGGTCGGCAGGGTCCATACACTGTAGAGCTACTTCAGACGTTCCTGGTGTTGCTGAAGGCTTGGAAGAAAACCAAGCGGTCACCAGGGATTTTCTATTTTTGGACTCAAAATACAAGCTCTATGGGGGTAAAAGTCAAAACTAAGTTTTGGGGGTCAAATGTTTTTCTTAGTGTTCATCGTCATGGAGATAATGGTCTAGAAGAAATTTCACCAGATTGTAAATGTTAGATTCATCTGGTAAAACAAAGGTTTTTGGTTTACTTCACCACAAGATAAACCATAGATTTCCCAAGTCTCCTTGTAATGAATACTAATCAACAATTTAACAGATGGGTTTCCTGCTCCTCGGGGCATCGCTGATCAGTCTCTTCTTAAACATTTGCAACACCATGTAATGAGCATAATCCAGGCTATCAATAGGAATGAGGAGATTCCCAGTCTCACCAGGTTCTGCAGTTCACAATTTATAGACTTTGTGCCTGAAACAAAAGAAATTGTATATAGGTAATATATGATATATCTAGACTAGTGCAATAGATGGTAATTTCAGGACTGTGACCAGGTATTCTGGTGCCCTAGACGAATAAGGCATATTTGGACACCCCCACCTCCCCCCAGTGGAACATTTAGCCCATTCTATACCTCCTTCCACCCCTTTTTCTGCCTGGGATGAAGTGGCACTCTAGGTGGTCACCTACTTTCGTCCCACCCTGGTAAATTTCCAATAATCTGGAAACACTGAGCCATGCAGGGTAAAAAAAAACATCCATCCTACTAGAGCCCAAAAGTAGTTCAAGTAGATGTAAGCTCCCTGTTGCTTTTGCAAAGATGAATTCGCCATGTGGATCGTGGTGGTTAACAGACAGGGGGTAATTGGTGGCAGTGGGAAATTTAGTACATATAAGCCGGGTTCTGCCATTGGGGATCTATTTTCACTGGAAACACAAGGTAAAGATTGTGGCAGTGCAGAAAAAGCACGAGATATGAAGATGGTGGCTCCATGCCGTGGCGCTACTCTAGCTTGGAAGACCATGACAATGATGGTGGTAATGCTGGAATATCAAAAGGGCAAGTCAAAAGTCCCAGAACACTATTATCCCAGACACTAAAAAGGGAAAATAACCTACCCACCAAGTACTGGGTGAGGGGGCCTAGCTTTTAGGCTAGGTCTGTAATACAGCTGCCATTTTGGATTAAGAGCAGGTTTTTCCAATGGGAAGGAACCTTCTGGCAAAGAAGCCAGAAGGGTCTCAAATCGATTGTGTATTGCAAACCTGATTGCAACAAAGTTGCAACAGCAGCTATGTGAGGTTTTCAATGTGTTGTCCCTGGTGTGGAACACAGCTGAAGGCACTGGATCAAGTTATGAACTGGCATGATTACTTTGTTAACTTTTGTACCACAATAGATAATGCAAACCCGATTGCAGAAATTGGTTTACGAGACTATGCCGGTAGTCTTTCATATGCTGCATGACCAACTTGCCCTTGATCCAATAAGGCAGCTTTCAGGATGGTGTCCATGTTCTGGACATAGCCTAACATATAGGCCTCCCTTACCCATTAACAAGGTCTTCAGAGAGGACATTTTTCTTTATGTTAAAATAAAGGGGTGTCCTGGGACTTTTGACTTACACTGTAGACGTACCAGGCCATACTCTTAAGATTATGTTCTAAAAATACAGCTAAATCTAACACTTTATATTTCAGAGTGTGAAAACAGAAATTTGAGCTTTCTACCAATATCCTATCTACCTGGCATTGGGAATTATTTTGCCCATTGTCCTATGTAACATTATACCACCATAAAAACAGGACATTTAACTATTTACCTATAATAAGTACAGCATGATGATCCCCAGGTACTTGCCTTCAACTTGGACATGCATTTCCTGACTTCCCTTCCTCACATTATTCGTGGAGGTTTTTACTTGGCAGGAATAATTCCCAGAATCCTTCAGCTGGACTGATGGAATTTGATATGCATTGGATATATTGAATCCTTGAACCTTCCCTCCATCCATGTAGAAGGCAAACAGCAGCTCGGTAGCCCGACTGTGCCGGCTGACACTCGTGTTGCACGTCAGGCTCAGGAGATCCCCTTCCATGGTTTGATTTGGTTGCACGTTTATAAGTGGACTTGAGAATAATTCTACGAAAGACGATGACAAATCAGTAAAATGAAGAGAACCTTTGATCTGACCAGGCTACGTGTGACCTACGAAGACGACAGACTAGTACTGGTACAATTTTTAGCAGAAAAGAGGTGTGAACCATAAGAAGGCCACACTTTGCCCCCCTCAGAAGTGCACATAAGTGCTTTTATATGGTCGTCTAATTTTGAGCCCTTCATGCACTCTTTAGCCCACATTTCTAAGGGTCTGATGGACTTCTGCACATGGCAACACTACCAAACCCTGTCATGGTTGGCCGCATCTAGCAGTGCCACATACCATAGTTGGTGGCTTGTTGACTTGCCAGCTTGCAGGATAAGGAGGTCTATACCAAGAGTCCTTCACCGACATGCTAATAGTAATGTGGCACTAACACGTTGGCAGGTGGGGGGGGGTTTCGATGCTACGCAAGTGCGTGCTCAGTGAGGTCTATGCAATGTGGGATAGACTTGTTCTGAGGGCGAGCAGAAGGCCAAAGATCAGCCCATAAGGAACAATCAGATGGAAGAGATCTTAATGACAAAGCCTTGGAGGAGCTGTGCGCAATTGAGGTGCAGAGTATCTAGTGGGGGAAGCCAACATTGGGACCCACAGACCAAGAGAGACTAGGAGAGCGTACATGAAGACCCCAAAGTCACTGGGAGAAAGTCTAATGTATAACAAAAACATTACTCCATGACTTGTTACTCACCATGCACTTGAATATACGACACGGGACTTTCCCTTCTCACATTTCTTGATACGGTTTCTACTGCACAGGAATATTTCTCAGAATCTTCTAAATTAACGGACCGGACCCCATACTTATTAGATGGACAGAGACCCTGAACATTTCGTCCATCCCTGTAGAAAGCAAACAGCAGTCTTGTCGTCTGACGGAGAGGACTAAGCTTCGTGTAGCACGTCAGGGTCATCTCATCACCTTCCAGTACTGGATTGGGAGCGACCTTTATCTCTGGGTTGGAGAACAGCTCTGGAAATCCATGAAGATCCATTAACATAAGCAAACTGGGCATTTCCTATATGACTGATAACATGAAGTCAAAGTTTTAGACTGCAGTCAACCGAAGTGGGAATTAGACACTGAAGTATCATCTCTCTGGTGGACCCAAGACTTCCATACACTAAATTGACTATGCATTGATTTTGACAGTAATTGTGTAATACTTCAGTTCCCCAATGGTGGTGCTTCAGGGGAATTCAACCCTTCCTTTCTATTTACCTTTCATTTTACAGCTAGTCTTAAGGGTTCCCAGCAGTGAACTCCCTGATAACTGGAAGAGCTTGCCCTTAGTATAACGCCTATAAAAACTTTTGCCCGTATAATAGGCAACTCAAAAAATTGTGAACTACCAAGACCAAAGTTAGGCCCATGTTCAGCCAGGCCTTAAAGGTACATGTATACATGATATTCTAGATTAGCCTAGTAACCAAGCATCTAGGTACGGAGTCCCTACCATAAGATGACAGTAGGACTGTGATAAGTCACTAGGGTTTCATGGGTTGGTCTACAAAACCATATTGGTGACGTGTCCACATAGAGTTGATATTATGTAGGAATGAACCCTGGGCTCTCGAAATAATCTTAGCCTCAGGTTCCCTAGTCCAACAATATAAATACAACAATGTTTACCTCTAACATGAATGAAGGACTCATCAGTGTAAGTAGCGACGGACGATTGCTCAGATTTTTTTGCACATCTGTATTTGCCGGACATTTCTCTTTTTATATCGCTTAAGAGTAGCCCAGTGTTTCCATCAGACGGCTTGAATTCCATCTTGTCCTTGTAAAATATTGTGCGTCGTACGGAGTACCCGGGCCAGCTGTAGCATCTTAGAAACACTTCATCCCCTTCATACACAATAGCCGGTGCTTGTAGGATTAGATAACCTAATACAAAAACATGTTCCATAACTATGGGGTAACCACATTACTTGCCATTATCTGAAGACAACATTGCTCAACGATCAAGGTTTACTCAATACAACTGAGTCCTTAATAATCAGTATTCACCGATTGCCACCAAACTGAGGTGGAGAAAAGGCAAGGAGAGCCTCTCACTTTTCCTGTGCTGTATGTAGCCTCCATTCTTTGCTTCTAAACAGCAGCATTTCCTGTTTGAAAGCAGTTTCTTTACCCAATAAAGCTACAAGCCCCAGGATCATGCGCTTTACTTTGTCCCATCTTTTTCCCTCCCAACTTTAGTCTCAGTAAAGTGTCTATTCCCAATTTAAAAGCCTTGAGAGGGAGGACCAATGGGGTGCGGCTTCAAAGACTGCCCATAAAAGCCACACCACTTGATCACTGATCTCCCGGGCTTGACACACAGCTACTGAGCTTCCTGTTATTAGAACAGCATATCTGGAACAGCAGGAAGAGCACAGAAAAGGTTAGAAAAGTAGATTACAAATGTGCAGAACTATAAGAGGGATAATTAAAAACTTTTTTTGTCCACCGAACACCTTAAATGTTGTCCCTTTTGACTGGAGTCTTGATAAGTTGACAAATTATTTATTGGCACTACAGTATTAGCATATAAGGGACCTGGCACAAGGGTTATAGAAACCAAATAGGAAGGTGGGCAAATAAGGTAGTCAAGCACAAGTCCTGGTGGGCTTTACCAAAATCCATGAAATAAGTTTTTGAAGAAAACATCAAACCAAACCCTAATCCTAACAAGGGCTATTCAAATACTTATTGTATATCATTTTATGCATCTTCTAGGACTTGGTCTGGTTCTCTATAGCTTGGTATCATATTCACCATAGATGACTTCCAGTCTAACACTCTCACTGATTTCACCTGTCGGGGTCTGGCACTGGTAATCTCCAGTATCTCCAGTTTGGGTGTAGTCAATGGTAAACATTTTGGAGTCAATTTGTAGCTGGTTACTGTCCTTGTACCACAGGTAGGTCAGATTTTCTTCAGGTGGATCCACAACACAAGCCATCGTTACAGACTCTCCAGTGAAGACTTTGCCCCAGTTTGGAGTGAAGGTCACTGAGGGCTTGACTACAACCCCTAGAAATGAATAAAGGATACATTCGTAAGGTCATTGACATGGGCATTTCCTAATACCTAGATGACAAAAGTATCTTGCCTTGAATGAAGCTTTGGTTTGTAAAGTTTTTAATGCAGAATAACTCCACTAAACCTAAGAAACCAAAGCCTGATGAGAATAGGAAAAACATGGTGCAGATCTAGCCATGGGGTTGGTGTGGCCTATGAAGAAACTCCCCCCCTCCCCCCAAAAAAAATTCACTTACATTCTTGATTAGTCTTTTTCACACTATAAGACACTTTCTGCAGGGATACCTTAGACCAGCAGAACTTTGCACCTACTTTAGTCAGTGGCAGACCAGTTGCAGTGCAGAGTCAAAGAGATGCTCCAATTCTTTACCAAGAGCCCTTGTAAGGAGGTGTGGATTTAACCAAATGGATCCTCCAGTCACGGTCCTCAGAAAAGTCACCGATGGCCAGGAAACTGACAAGAGCTCAGTGATGGATAAAAGATCAAAAAAGGCAGAACACAGTCCGCTCCAGAAGTCCATGCCAAAGGTCAAACCAAGGGATGCCATAGAAAGTGAACACTCCAAGACAGAAGGCCAAGCCCAGAAGTAGGAAACGCCGGGTCGAACGCAGACAGGCTATAGAATAAGTATGCTGGCCTAGAGGCTAAATCCAAAGTGGGACCTAATGCTCAGAAAAGGTCAAGAGGCCTTTTTCCTATGCTGATGGTTTATTTAAAAGGTAGTGTCCACTTCCGGTTCCGGCACCAGCGCATGAGGACGTGAGGCGCATCGGCTCCCCGCGCCCGCCGGTAATAATACCGACAATCAGCTGTTAATACAGCGCAGACCGGCCGCAGAGCGGAGGCTCGCCCGCACACCGGCGCGCCTTACCTGCGGTGACCCGCCCGCTGTGAGACCGCGATTCCCGGCCACAGAACGCCGCACCCGCCCGCACGTGGCCACTGGGAGACTTGTGGAGAGACGCAGAGGAGAGCTCTGGTGTGACCGGCCCGCACTGCCCGCATCTTCGGCACAGTAAGGAGACATCTAAGCGCACTGAGCGGCGGATAGCAGGGGGAGACTGGCTGAGCACTATCCGCCCTGTACATAGGGCATTTGGCTGTATGGGGCCCTGCGCTGCACACCCAGGACTGAGAGGAACACCTGCTGTCACTGTGACAGCACAGCAAGGGCAATACATTACATGGAAACCCCTAAAGAGGCATTTATACTATTTATCATACATGAAAAAACTTTGAGATTCTTGGTTCACATATTTTTGATAAAAATGCTTAAGCCACCCACGAACTTACGTGATCTCACGTGAACCAAGAATCTCAAAGTTTTTTCATGTATGATAAACAGCACAGCAAGGACACCCAGGCCACTATTTACCCGGGCATTGAGCACAGACAACCACCAGCACCTGCCCACACTTAGGATACAAGGGGCCACGAACTCTCTGCACACAGGCCTTTCATCTCCCTGATGGAGACATACCTGCTCCGCAGCGCCCAAAAAGCCGGAGCAGGCCGTCTTCTAGCCACATGCAATATAGAGAAGAGGACGGGGAGCAAAGCACCAGCAACAGGAGAGTGGCAGAGCTCACAGATTCTCCTCCCAGCGTCTTCTCGCAGGACACTGCTACCAATCTCACCATTGATTACAAGCAGCTGGTGACTGAGGTTGCAAGGCAAATAGCTCCAGACTTGCAGGCAGCCCTAGAATCCACTATCCAAGCCTCTCTGCTGAAACTACAGCAAGACGTGCATGCACACTCTGTCCGAATAGAGGAACTGGAAACAAGAATAAATGACCTGGAATCGGACAACAGCACCCTGAACGCCCGCCTGAAGCTTTGCGCCAACCCCAAATTTGGTCAGCAAAAAAGAAATGAAGCCCTTTCGAAATTCGCTCCAGACGGACCCAAACCTGAGGCTGGTGGGCCCCCCCTGAAACGTTAAAGCAGCGTGATTTCCAACCTCTATGCCAAGAGGAGCAAACCAGCCTTTCCGGGGCATTACCAAGTTGTCGATAGAGAAAATCCCCCCGGAGTGGGACCAGAAAGGCCCCCCCCCCCAAACGGGTCAAGCCCCAACAACGACAGGGGGGCCGAATGGTAAATCAGGGAAATTTTCCTGGACTTCAACGCAAACAGATTTGAGAGCCTTTTGCGGCTAAACAACCCAAATTCCCCCTTAGGGTAAAAAAGAAATTACTTTTTGAGGATTTTGTTGGGCTGGGGTTTATCCCCAAGAGGGGCGACCCCTTTTCAGGGGAATTATGACAACCCCTTTTCCAGCGGAAATCAGTTTCCCAATTCCCTTTTACCCCTTACTACCGTTAAAAGTGTTTGGGAACCCAAGGGCCCCCCCTAGAGTTTTCTTCGGCCAGGGGAAGCAGGGGAAAGGGCCCTTCTTTGCGTCTTAAACCCCTTGGGGAGGCTCCCTCCCCCCAAAACAGCCGACCCAGGGGGGAGCGCCTTAAACCGGGTAAAAAGGGGCCCCTCCCCTTTCCCGGGAATCCCCACACGATCAATGCGTTCACCCTGGGGCCAACTGAGCTGCCCTTTAAAAGAGCCACGGAAAAACAGGAAAAAGGGACGCCCCGGGCCCCCGTTCACCTCCCCATCACCCCCCCCCCACTTTCCCCTAAAGAATGCCGTCGCCCGAAAAAGGGACAGCAGCGAGACTCTTCCCCCGGAAACCTGAGGCCCCCTTTGGGGCTTTCCTGCTGGGGCAAGTTAAAGGTTTTTCGGGAGGGGGGGGTTTTGGTTTCACTGGACAATAAAAAAAGGGTCCAGTTGTTAAAAAAGGGAACAAGGGTTCCCAAAATTTCCCTCTGCTATGTGACTTATTGCACTTATTTTTTTTATGTAATTGTCTATGGGCCCTTTTAAAGGTTTTTTTTTCCCTTAATTTTCTTACAATTTTTTGCCGGTGGGGGGAGGGGGGGGCATTGGGTTTTTTGAAAATTGTTTTTTTTAAAGTGTGCCCCCATGTTGATGGAAAAAAGTCCCTCAAACGCTTTTAAGGAGGCGAAAATTAAAAATTGCCCCTTTCCCTGGCGGTTTTTTTTTTTTTACACCCCTTTCCGATAGGAAGGGGGTTACTCTGGTCCAAAGACCAGTCTTTGGGGTTTTTTAAGTTTTTTTGTTTTTCTGTTCTCGTCCTCCTTTCTTCCCCATTGGGTTACACACAAAAAATCAGCCCTAAATTTTCTAACATTGGCCCAGGGAAAAAAAACAACCCAACTACCCGTGGGGTCACCCCCGGCTCTTCCATACAGTTTGGTTCCCAGTTAAAGCGGATCGCTCTTGGAACATTAAAAAGGGGGTCCGCCCCCCCCAAATAGGCGGAAGAAGGGATCCCCCATTTTGGGGGAAAAGGGTTCCCCCCCTGAATTGGGTTTTCTTTCAGGGACAACTTTTTGGGGGTGACGATATTTAAAACCAGGGGTTTCCGTGGGTGGGGGCATGTCTTCGGTCTACTTCTGAAAGTGGGCCCAAAAACGGGTTTTGGGTTTCCCCTTATTCACAAAATTTCCCCTTTTAATTGGGTCCGCACCCCTCCTTGGGGTTTCTGAAGGCAGAGTTTCACACTTGGTTTATCAAAAGGGGAGATCGGCATTTTTTTGGGAGCTAAAGGAAAAGATTTGCACTGAAACCCAACCCCAATGCCCGATTATTGGAGGGGATATGAACGCAAATTTTAAAACCCTGTGGGGATAGAAGGGGTGGGCCAAACCAAAACCCAAAAGGGGGCAGGAGGGACCCTTTTACCCGGAATGGGGGGTATTGCCATCTCATTACTCCACTAATCTTCACGATTGCGGAGGGAAAGAAAACCCCGATGAAGGGGCTTGAACCCCTACCCATTTTTCCCCCTCCACCAGTTTGGCCAAGGTTGGAAAACAAACCTTTTTGGGCTCGGGTTCCCTCCCAAACGAGAAATTTGGGGGAAAGCTAGAATTCAAAACATGGTCATCTCTGACCACGCTCCCATCTCTATAGATCTATCAGCTTTTCCAAGGGGGTTAGACTTCATATGGGGAAATTTTCCCCCCCTATTCACCCCGGGGCAGAAGAAAAATTTCAGCGACGGTTTGGGAGACCTATGCCTCTGAAACTCAACACATCAGACGGGTCCCTCCCCCTTAACCCGGGCGCCCGCGAAAGGGTACTTAGAGGGAAAGGGGTTTTGGGGCCTATACCTCAGTTTTATTTTTAAACATAAGTTGGAGGCTTATTTGAAGGCTTTTAGAGAAAGTTTTGGGAGACTTACCGGATATTCCCTTTGGGGTTTAAATCGGGAGGTGCCCAACCCCGAATTTGGGAAAAGGGGCCCGAAGAGGTTTGAAACCCCCGGGGGGGCGGGGGGGTTAAAAAAATATTTCACAGGGGGCAAAACCATCAACCCTTTTTCCGGTTTTTGGAAACAAATCCCGGAAAATTCTCTCCCGACTGCTGAAAGGGGCCCTAAAAAAAAAAAAAAAAACCCACACACATTCATGCCCTTTCCCTTTCGCGAGGGGGACTGTCACTAACCCCCCCTGCGGGGATTTTAAAAAGACAAAGCCAGGGAATTTTTATGCCACGCTGTACTCCTTGAGGGACAACGCAAGCAGAGGAAGGGGGAAAGGTTTTCCTTTTCCCGAATCAATTTGCCGAACCTATCAATCTTTAGAAAGGAACGAACGCAGATATAACCGAGGAGGTGGTCAGGGGGGAATTCGTCCAAATTTAAACAGGGAAGGGCCCCTGGACCCCATGGGTTCTCTGGGAAAATTTTACAAGATCTTGATTTTACCAAGGGTCGCCCCCACCCTCACCCGGAAAAAGTTTTAACCCGATTTTTCGGGACGGGACCATGCGCCCGGAAACGAAAAAAAACTTTTTTTCAAGATTTTTTCCCGAAGAAAGGGGAGGACCCCCCAATCCCCGCATCCTATAGGCCCCTTCCCTCATAGATTCACCCAAAAAATTTTTTTCCAAAATTCCCGGGCCCAAACCCTTCCCTTTTTTTCACTTTATGGGCCCCAGCCCGATAGGACCCCCCCAAAAAGGGCTTCATCAAGGGTTTGAGCGGGGGTGGGTAACATCGGAAGGTCTGATTGGGTTAAAAAAGCGACACAAAAACCTTTGGGCCCGGGAAAAACAGCCCCGTCTTACTGCCTTGGATCAGAAAAGGCCCCTTTGGGCAATGTCTGTGGGAATGGCTTTGGATTGTTCCCGGATGCCATGGGGATTTTGGGGCATTTCGGGTTTTTTTCCCTCCCCTGCCATCTAAAATGGCCCCCGACGGCACAATACAAACACAGGGTTTTTTCCTCTCCAAAAAAGTTTCCCTTCCCAAAAAAGGGAAAGCGACAGGGTGCCCGTTATCCCCCCTTTTCTTTTTTAACCCGGCCCTTTGAGCCCTGGCGCGGTTGGCCCAGGAGGAAATGACCCCTTTTTCGGGAATTTCGGGTAGGGGACAAAGAGGTGAAAATTGCTTTTTGTTTGCCAACGATCTTAAAATTTTTTTATGTCGGACCCCCTGCGCACCCTTTCCCCCTTTTAATCCCTGGCCCTTTCATTTTGGGCCCAAAAGCTTCCAGGGTATATTAAATAAATGTGTTCCCCAAAAGTGAAATTTTTAGAAAAGGTCCAAAAACTTTTTCCCGTCCCCCCTGGGCTAGTATAAGGTTAACATAAACCCCTTTTTTTCCCCACCATCTTACTTATTTGGGGTCAAGAAATTTGGGACTCCGGACTTTTTTACAAATTTAAAAAATCCCCCCTCTTAACAACAAAATCTCCCAGGACTTGAGACGTTTGGGCCCATTACCGCTGTCACTGGCTTTTGGGAGGGGCCATGCCATTTAAAAGATCTGCTTCCCAGGGTGCTTTACCTCCCGCAGACTCTCCCATTCCTCCTCAAACCCCCGGACATTAAAAAAATGAATTCATGCTTTTCCAAATTTATTTTTGGCAAAGGGGAAAAAAAACACGCATTGCTTTTCCAAAAAACTAAAATTGCCAGTTTGGGTGGGGGGACTAAATCTCCGGAGGGGATATCTGGCAAATTTTTTGGGACGACAAAATGGGTCGCTGGATTTGAAAGGGCCCCTCCCCCTTTTCAACTGGGGGGTTGGAGAAGGAATTAATGGGGCCCCCTGGCAACCAAAAAGCTCTTTTTCCCCTACCAGATATCCCAAGCTCCCCCCTTGATAAATTGTCTCTAATCAGGGACACGGGTTAATGGTCTGGAAGGACTGAGGAAACGCCTAGGCCTTTCCTTTTGCTCTTTCCAAGGAGATTTTTTTGGGACCACCCCGAGTTTTTCCCCTTTGGGGAGGAGCAACCCCGATGTTCAGGAGGGGGGGAAAAAGAGCGGGGCCCAAATTACCGTGGGGCAAATTTATGCAAACCCCCAGTTTTCCCTAGATGGCTGAGGCCCTTTTTTTTTATGATTGAGAAGGTTTTCCTTCCCGGGGGGTTACATCCTTTTTGGGCCCCCTATCAGCTTTTTCTATTTCCCGCAGGGGGAGGCTAAAAGATGCCCCCAAGGAAACCCTCCCCAATGGAAATTTTTTCGTGTTTTTTTTACCACGCACCCGGGGTTCTTGTCCCTTTTCGGGCCCTTACGCTTTATGAGAGGGTGGTGTAGAAAAGCGAAATTTCCTTTTTCAAGGGGATTCCTTTTTTGGCGTCGTCATTGGGAAAAGACCAGGTTCCCCCACCTGTTTTTTACAAGTATTGTGGCCATACCAAACAGTTTTTCTGTGAAACCTGGCTTGGGAAAACTATTTTAAGACCATAACAAAGCCAAATTTTTGCTTTTAATCTTCCCCCCCTTCCCAAAATTTCCCGTTTTGATTACAGGCCCCTTTTTCCCCAAAGGGGGGGAGCACAATAAAACGGGTCCCATGGCTTGGGCCCATTTGGGGGGTAGCTATACACAGGGCTTTCTGGGGCACAGGGCCCCCAATATTTCAACTACATTTTGGAGTTTTCCCTTTGGGGCATTTCGAAATTTTTGATCTTTTTTATACCCTAGGCCTCCCGGAATGGGGCGGGGAGAGGTCCCCGCGGGGTTGACACACTCCACTGCTGCCCCGGAAATAGTACCAAAATCGCCCTCTTGGCGGCGGGAAAAGAAGCTGATGCAGTTTTTGGCTGAAGCCCCTCTCCCCTCCATCTTGGAGTAATAAAACCCGTTAGAGGACTACCTCATTGCGACAGGCTAGAAAAGGACACAAGGGGACTCGCAAACCCAAGGGGGTTCTTCGGGCGGTGGAGAACCTTTATAGAGTAAAATTTTTCTCTGCAGGATGTTGGAGCTCTCATGCAGGGGTTCAAGTACACGGGGTTGGGACTGCAAAGAGGGGATTTGTGGTGCGGGGAAGATTTAAAGTGTGAGCATTGGTTTAAACTTTTACGAAAGCAACGCGGAATTTTCATAATTTCATGGGGGGTGGGAGGAAGGACCCAACCCAAGTTATTATCATTGTTCCCAATTTGGACCCGATTTTAAACTTTTTATTTTGTATGTTCTAAGGTATTTCTTTGCGAAAGATGTCCATAAATCTGTAATTGCGTTTTTACCCCAGGCTTGTGGCTTTAGGGCTGTGCAAAATTTTTTGATGTGAACCAATTTAACATGTCCCGAGATTTATGATAGTTTGAAAAGGCCCAATAAAATATGTTTATTAAAAAAAAAAAAAAAGGGAAATGTCCCATTTCAACCCGGGGGTTCGGGCTAGTGGCATCATTGCCACACTCCGATTATGAGGAAGAGCAGCACTTTTGAGACAAAAATACAGAAGTCCCTATTTTTGTGCCTCTATTCAGTGAGCCAGACTATAAAGGAACAGAGTTTAAGGTAATCTCCTTTCTGGGGATTTTATGGATGAAAATGATCTATGGAATTCATATATTGGCAACTACATGTAAGTTTACATAGGGCCACCATGCAAAATATCTGCACCCCTTAGGGTAAGGTCACAATGAATTTTAACTTAAAATGCTACATGAATTCCATTCACTTGGATGAGCAATGCATGCTGTGGTCCATACTGAGTGATAGTGAGCATTTTCTGCATAGGGACAGGAGGAAGGAAAGAAGGGATGTCCATTCTTTGTAGTGGATCCTGCTTGGATTTCACTTCGGCAGGAGTGATGCAGATTAGCCCCTTTGAAATGGACGTAACCCACGTCCACATGAGAGGTGAAAACTGCAATAATAAAATCCTTGGCACAAGTCCAAGATATCGCCTCGGATTTCACATCAAATATTTCTGATAGGGAAAACCCAACATGTGAAGGTCAAGGCCATCTGTGCCTCATCCCATTTTGTACCACACAATACATATTTAGTGGGCATCTGAGGGAAAGTGCAGAATAGAGGGGGCAACATGATCTTAACGCAGCACAAAGATTGTATTAGTCTCTATCCCATACACAGTGACCCCTAGATTTATTAACCATATGTCCATTCTTTCATCCTACATAACACAAATGCAAACTAGGAACACTTTGGACAGGCAGCGTTGGATAAAAAGGCTAATAGATCTGTTGTCTGGTTCCAAAGGTAAAGTAGCTCTGAGGAGAAGGAACATTTCCAAAAATTTCCTCCTGTGTCATCCCTCATCTCCCTTGAGCCAGTTCTGGTTATTAGATGGAGCAGAAGAGTAAAGCCCGCAATGATACACTAAGTAGGCATGCAGCCGAATTCAATGCACTCCATCTTCTCTATGGTGATGACCTGGGCTCCGAGCCCAAACAAAATCTATACAGAAACCCAGCAATCTCCCATTTCTCCGTAAGTATCTAGAAAGGATATTGGCAGAAGGAATTGGGCAGATGGTTGCCACCTCCATCACAATTTAAGCACAACTAATCTACCACGTCCTCAGCTATTAAGGGGAGATGGGGCAACACAAGACCTTTTATTGCCAGAGGGCTTCACAGCATGAATGAGATTCACCAAAATAGATATTAACTACATGCAAACATTAATAGCCCTCAAGCTCCCGGTACTTACCCAGAACAACCAAATCCTTGTGCTTCAGGCTTAAGGTGGTGGCTGTGACATACAATATGAGAAGGAGCATTTTGACTGCACAATTTCTGTGTCACATTTGGTCAGCACAGGAAAAGGAAACTTGGTTAAGTCAGAAATAAATGAGAACAAATAGTGGTGGTTCTGTGGCTGCACCGAAAACCAGCACAGACGTCCACTTACAACGAGGCTTATTCTTATATATAGAGCAATCAGATAGGCTGCAAAACAGAAAGTGAGGACCTTACAGTGAAACAAGTAGGGTGCAGCAATTCCCACCGACATGGAGGGCACAGATGGGCCGACCCAGAGCAGAAGAGGCCTGCGTGTGTTAATCTGTCTCACTAATAAAGCTCTACTTTGTAAATATCTTTACTTTTATAATCTCAGAACCACAGAAAACAACCCAGTTTTTCTAATTTTTTGGTCACCATTTAGCAGCTACAAGAGCTTTCCCTGGGGAGAACAGCTATAGGTTTGTTTTATGTTGTCCTCATTTTTCATTGAGAAGTGGTTTAGAAAATGTACAATAGGATGTTTTTATTGCAGCAGCAAGTTTCCTCTGAATTGGGATAAATTCTCCAATTATCCACACACTAAAGGAACCGCGATGGGTAACCTTTGTTTTCTTAACTCTCCGTTCAAATGGGAAAACCAACTGGGTTTAGTGTTCCTAGCTTGCAAGAACCATGTTATCCAATCATGGACTAAGTCTGGTCTGCTCTGTGCGGCCCATATTTGCTTTCTACACCCTAAAATGAAAAAAAAAAATCAAATGAAACAAAAAATTTGTAGACCTGAATCGTAAATACTTTAAAACAGAACTTTTAGTTAAAAGGTAAAAACCATACAAGACTATAAAGCCCCAAATGTGGTTCCTACAGTGCCCCTATTTGGCTTGTTGCTACTGATATGGAGCAATCCTTCAAAAAGGGCAACCCCTGCCCTGTCGCTCATATGGTACAATGATGTCCCTAAGAATTAATAATACCCAAGTAGGATCCAAGACCATACAGGACAGAAAATGGGGACAAGTAGGTAAGGGAGAAACCAAATGGCGAGTTACACTGCCCTTGATGGGCTTATTCTCTAATGTCTATATAACTAGTGCTGATCCACCAAATAGACAAATAATTTAGGATATACTGCTGGATTGCCATATAGTTTAACCCACTGGGATACCGAATGAAAAAAGTTTTCTGATGCAACTAGAACCAGTATTGAGCAGCCCAAGGGGTTCAGGTGACCACTGGAGAGGAGGGAGGGACGATGAAGCAGTTTGCACATCTGTCTACTCGAATTTGCTGTTGCAGTCCCATAGTTCGTGATGAGACATCACACGTATCTGCTCAGATCCTATCTCCTTTCCTCTCAATTTACATCTACAGAAACTTGGTAACTTCCTTCTATCTTGACCACAATCACAGCAGGCTTCTATTTTTGCCCACTTCTAAAACGCAAGAACCACAAATTGTAACTGAGCAAAGCAACGAAAAAATAACAAATGTTCACATTGCGTCTGCTTAGTAGAACGTTAATGGATGATTTGGGCTAAAAAGGAAACCAAAGTATATTTTTTCATAATCATTTTCAGTAATTCCATCTGTAGCGACATCTTATGTGATTAGATCATATTGGGCCACATGTAGGAAGCTGTTTAGGTCTAAAACTAATTTTTTTGCCCATAGGTTACTCTGGGCAAAAGAGTGAGTTTTAGACCTAAACAGTTTCATACATGTGGCCCTAAATGTTCTTGATGCTACAACTCAGCTACAACTTATTTATCCATGTCATATCTATTCGTCTCTAGCTCATACCCAAGTTGGTCGACCAACCTTATGTTTAAGTCAACCAACCTCATGTCTATGTATTATCAAATCTATCCTGTATTACTAATCCATCCCATACTTATCCTTTTTATAAATGGACAATTTCAAATGTATAGGAGGTAAATAGAATTTAAACCTACAACGTCTGTAGCTCATATCCAAGATGGTTGGCTGTCCTCACGCCTACGAACCATCTTATCTTGTATATCTATCTAATCTATCCCATATTTATCTACTTGGGGATTTCAAATATATATGTTTGAGGCAAAAATAGATATGAGCTACAGATGGATCGATATGTTGTAGGTTTAAAATTCTATTTTTTGCCTCAAATATATATTTGAAATTACCCATGTGGAAAAGTAGATAAATATGGAATAGATTAGATGTACAGGATAGGTTAGATCCATAGGCGTAAGGCCAGTTGACCGTCAAAGGCATGAGGCTGTTGACAGTCTTTTATACGAGCTACAGATGGATTGATAGATTGTAGGCTTAAATTCTTAGGCTATGTTCACACGGGTTATTTTGGGGCGAATTTCGCCATGTGTTGCGAGCGTACTGTGCTGTAATACGAGCGAAATGCGCCCCAATCATTACGGTAATCCACAGTTCTCAGAGAACTATTTTCGGTAATTCCATCTGTAAATGTAGTCCCGCAATTAAGCCGTGTAAACATACTCTAAGACAGTCGACCAAACCTCAGGTCTACGTATCATAATCTATCCCATACCTATCTACATTTCCAATGTTTGAGGCAAAAGTTAGAATTTAAGCCTACAACGGATCTATACATCTCTAGCTCTTACCCAAGACAGTCGACCAACCTCATACCTATGACAGCCAATTTTCTACATTACCAATTTCAAATGTATATTTGAGGCAAAACTTAGAATTTAAGCCCAAACCTTGTAACTATAATATATTCTATGAGAAATGCTGTATACATTGCTGCATACATTATGGAGAATAAATATAAAATTTGACTGAGGTGTTCACCAGTATTCTGCAAATACCACGGTTGAGTACTAAGCATCCAGTCCTCCTCTTCCTGCTTTCACTGGTTTGGTACTTTTTGTGATTTGGGATGTTCCATTTTTTTCATGTAACAAGTCTTCAGTCTCACCTAAAGAAAACACTACTACAAGTATAAGATAATCATGTTAACCATTTAACTAACATGTTTAATAAAATTGTAATTTGAGGGGGTTCATCAGTCACTGCTGAAATGATTGTACACAACATTAGATAAATACAAGTTAGATGAACATTTACCTCATAAGTTTTAATCATGCTAAATATATACAGCGACAATCTAACCGGCAGCGTACTGTCTGTCCCCATGGCGGTACCCTTCAGTTTACAGAAAATGACATACAGAACAAATTTTTTGCATGCAAAAAATACTAATGTGAACTAATCTGATGCCAAACATCGCAATATTTTTGATATATTTAACTTTTTACTAGCCAAGTGGTGAAGTGCGAGATTTTGGTGTCCTGAGGCAGAATTAGTCAATATAAAAGGAGGCTTAGAAAATAGTAAAGTGGCATTTATTAGACCTAAGGAACAGTGGAATGTATAGAAGACCTGAGGAAGGAGAAGTGTGACAAAGGAGACAATGAAGGAATGAGTTGTGAGACCAACAGGGGACCTGAGGAAAAACTGGTGAGAAGCTACTAACATTAGGGATACTTATGGTCTGACGTGACACTTGAGGCCTCATCTCCCTTAAAAGGTTCAAGAAATTTATGTTCATTCTAAAATTTCAACCACAAGCCAGATATCCCTAACTTTTTGTGAGTAAGGTAGAAGTGACCTAAGGAAAGGGAGTGGTGAGATATAACGCAGATCTGGGGAAGGAATTATGGGATATAAAGACCTCAAAAGGGAACTACAAGTAGACCTCAACTTACATCTGTCCCCTACTTACAAACAGATTTATGGGGCATGCTGGCACTTTTAGTTCCATGTCCCACAGCAGATAGTAGCTGTGGAACTGCAAGTGCCAGCAGGCCAGAGCAGCACATGGTGAAATCTTCTTAAGGGCACAGACGGCAAAACAAATGTAGAAACCCTTCCCTGCACTATCCAAAACTAAAAAGAACCCTTTTGTGTTGGAGTTACATTTAATATATCTACCTGATCCGACTTCCATACAAATTCAACTTAACAAATGTACAGTCCCTATCCCGTTGGTAACCCGGGGACTAACTGTAGTTTTGGGACCTATAGATGACATTGGGTGACCTGAGGAAGCAATGGTGAGACAGAAGTCCTGAGGAAGGAGTGATGTGATATATAGGTGGCCTGAGGTAAGAATGAATGATGGGAAACAGAAGACATAGGGAAGAGAAATAAGATCTAAAAAGGAGACAAAAAATTAATAGCGATGGAACAAAAAAGGAGGGGTGCGCCCTAGGAGACCTACATAGGTGGTGGGCCGTACAGAACATCAGAGGATCCAGATATAGCTATGGCTTACTTCTAGAACCAATAACAAGCTCGCCCATCAGTTTGATGAGAACCATCCTGAGCGATTGCGCATATTTTCCTGTGTAAGAAGAGTTCACGTAAGACTGACAGTGGATATGACTCACTTTTTGATGTGTTTATTCAACTTCTGCTTTTAGACCAAGGACTATTTATCTCCTTACCAATGAAGAGAATGGACACATCAAGCATGCTGCTGCTGCTGGCGCTGATCTGTAAGTGCTGCACTTTTATTGAATTAATATTTGCTGTATTATTTTTAACGCTTTATATTGTGTTTTCTATGTTTAGACTCCTATTTGCAGGGAGTCTGGGAGCAGCAATAAGCTAGTGTCTAACACTGGGCTTTATTATTTTCTGTGGTCATATACATATGGAGGGGAAAGAAATTTTAGGTTAGTGATGGATCATTAATAATAGATGGCACTACAGAGTATTGCAGAAGTGTGTCAACTACTAGAGCAGCTTTGCCTCATGAGTCACCCTGTACACCTCAATGATTTTCCCCAAGATACATCTTCAGATAATATTGATTAGGGGCATTTCCAAAAATTTAGGGGGAGGTTTGGGGCGCTTTCACACGGAGCGTTTTTGGTGCTTTTTTGCATTAATTACTGTGTATTCTACCAAAAATGCACCAAATAATGCTCTGTGTGAAAGCGCCCTTCTAAGGATGCTTTCACATGGTGCGGTTTTTTATGCTTTTCTGTAGAACTGCACAATTTACGCTGTGCATGTCAGAAAAAAATAAAAATGCATCAGAAAACGCACCAAAAATTCACCATGTGAAAGCACCCCAAAACCTTCTCATTTGGGGAATTGATGAGCAATTAGTCATTTTGTTTGTCCAGCGGAAATATTCTACATTTCTTAGCGTTCATTCACACAATGTAATTTTATGCTTATATAGGGGTGTATTCTGCACTGAAACAAGTCCCAAACAATGTTCTATGCAGCCCTCATTGATTTCAATGTAAAATACAAGCCGTCATTCACACAACGTGCATTATACAAGCGTATTTCTGACACTTCTTTAGGGACGATTTCCCTCATGTAAGTACTTAATCAACTCTTGAGCTGTTTGTGTAAAATTCCCATAGACCATGGTGGAGCGACTTTTCGGCATGTAAACGCCACAAAATACACGCCACACTATGCAAAAGATACACTTAAAAATAGGCCTCTAATCAGGTGTATTGTGAAGCTCATTTTAAAGGGCAAATTTACTCTTCAAAATTACATCAGGTGAACATGCCCTTACCGATCTTGCCTTGATAGACCATACATTAGTTGCTGGGTCTTGGGGACTGGCGTTGAGAAGCCCTGCAGTAGAGGGACAGCTGGCCATCACGGTGGAAAATAGAAGGTCCTGGGCCAATGTTGGTAGAGACCAAGGACGCTTGATGTCTTGATGTTAAAGGCTTTCAGTGACAAGTATTTGAAACGGAAAAGTAATAGCAAATCGAAAGGGTGGAAATACTCTTGGGTCATGTCATTAGATGGAAAAACACCATCATAAGAGTACTGTATGGCATAGGGATAATACAGTCAAGTCTTTTGAGGTACGATTTTATGACTACTTTTGGATAGACAATATTTTCATCAGGCAGGAGACAAGCTACAGGTTGGTCCAGACACCGGTTGGCTAAAGGTCCGTCTACATGACAAGCTTTTACAGTCATATTTTTACGCCTATAGACCTCAATTAAAAATCCAAGTTGCAGCCCACACAATTCAGATTTTTAATAGGTCAGATTTCAAAAACCGTTGCAACATGTTGATTACATCCCAAAATCTCTATGTCCGTGTCCAAAACCCCATAGAGATGAATGGGACTTGTTTTCAGACTGAAATCTGGCGGGGGGGGGGGGAACCTACCTAAATCCACACTGACAAGTGTCAAAATACTGGGACAGTGCAGTTTTTGGATTACTAATCAGATTAGTATTTTGACCAGTGTAGTGTGGACGCAGCCTAGTTACTCCACCACACTCAGCCAGAAGATAGAATGGAGGAAATTCATAGCGTTATGAATCTGGTCCATCCTGTAGTCTCTCCTGTCCAATAAAGGTATAGTCTATCCCGAAAATAAGTTGAGATGAATGAAATCGTACACAAGTCTTCAGATATGCTATATCTATAACACACAATGCTCACCTGGACATGGAGAAACTTCACCTTTGCCACCATTTAAGGTTCCCACAATCTTGTGGTGCAATAGACCTCTTCAGTCCTAAATCTTAATGATATATCTACCTATAGCACAACCACACAGTCAGCAGATTATACAACTGCGATAATTGGTTGTACCAAAACAATGTGTTTCCCATGTAGCGCTCTTACTTTCCATCTACATATCTGGAGGGGTGTTCCTGAGTCTCTCCAAATAGACAAGTCATTGCAGATGAAGAAACTGTGCAATATCTTTTCAGGGGTCAAGTCTCCAGTTTTTGATACAGAGCTCTGATCTACTTCCCTTCTCACAACGAAAGAGCCAAGAGAAAAAAACCTGTGTGCTTTTATCTACCACTAGAGGGAGCTCACTGCATACAGCTGTAGACAATTCTTATTTAAGGCAATGAAATCCATCTTTAAGAAACTCAAGCTTCATATTAAAAATTTTTGGTCTATTTGACAACCTAATTGCTTCTCGAATCCCCCTTCATGTTACCTACTGCCTCATTCCTCCCTAATCTTTCCATTGGATCTACCCTATAAAGTGAGAATCGAATTGCATTGACATTTGTCTCTCCTATAGGCATCACTGCTACAACAATTGAAGGGACAAAGAATTTAGTAGTAGGAGATCCCCTGTCCGTGACATGCAACACAACTGTGAACCCAGGGAGAGGAAATATAGAGCTGCAGTTTATCTTCTACAAAGATGGACGACAGGTCCAAGGATGGAGCTCGTCCAATAAATATGAAGTTCAGTCCGTTACGTTGGAGGATTCTGGGAATTATACATGTGAAACAAGAAATTCAGCCGCCACGATTAGAAAACAGAGTGATGTAATTTGCGTTGTTGTAAGTGGCGAGTAGAAGTCATGCGATGGGTTTCCTGTTTTATTTGCAGTGTAGAAGATTCTGAGCAAACCGGAAAGTCAAGTTGGCCTGAAATGGAGGGTAGGGACTATATATCCAGTCCATAGGGACTGCATAGGTTGTGGGTTCCTCAGACACTGCTTGGTCCATTGACCTCAGCCCAGTTGGGGAGTCCATAGTCTTCGTAGGAACAAAGGATCTTTTATCTCTAAGTAGGTTCTGTTGGTTTAGATGTGTATTTCGCAGCAGTATTTGGAAGTCAAAACTCGGAACGGAGCCTGCAAATAAAAAGTATCGTAAGACGTCTCTGCTTTTGGCTTAAATACTGCTGCGAAAACCCACCGAGAACCCAGCCTAAAGATGGAAGTGGTAAGAGATCAATGGAAGTGCAGGCTCCAGATGTAACCATCCAAGGTCAGTAATGAGGAGATTAGAGGTAGAAAATTAGGAAACAAGGTAGAAGTGGCCCATCATGGGTCTTCAGAAGATCGGAGGATCCCAGGATGCCCACATCTTAGGTTTTGTGAACAACAATTGTATAAATTTTATGTACTAACCTCAGATTTGTTCTCTTTCAGGTAAAAAGGATCCCACGATGAAGGATTACACGTTGCAGAACACAATAAGATTAATTTTGTCTGTCTGCTTATTAATTGTTTTAATTACAGTTGTTGTCTGTCATGTAAAAAGTCAGTGTAATTTTACAAGCCTATTAAAATATCAACTGTATATATAAAAAATCGTGTATCAGTTATACTAGCTGTGTGCATACATACACCATATATCAATCTCCCTCTACCCCTCCCTATAGGTCTATCCACACACAGGAGATCCCCAGGTTATACCAGCATGCTCCATATCACTATATACAGGAGATCCCCAGGTTATACCAGCATGCTCCATATCACTATATACAGGAGATCCCCAGGTTATACCAGCATGCTCCATATCACTATATACAGGAGATCCCCAGGTTATACCAGCATTCTCCATATCACTATATACAGGAGATCCCCAGGTTATACCAGCATGCTCCATATCACTATATACAGGAGATCCCCAGGTTATACCAGCATGCTCCATATCACTATATACAGGTGAGGCTCAGGTTATACCAGGATGGTCCAGAGTCTGGCCTTACGGTTAGTTTTTACACAGAGCTTCTTTAACATACACTTCTAATATATTCTGTATTATCAGATGGTTTTCCCTTATCCATGACCTATCAATTAGCTGGAAACTATCTACAGAGACCGTCTTACTCTGGAAGACACAGCAAATTCAATTATTTCAAGGATGGCCTGTTGATTTCAATAGGCGTCTTGCAATATTTCATTTCCCCTGTGGGGGCACTGCAGGAGAAGAAAAAAAAATCCTGGTTGCAAGATCCTGATCACAACTGATTGCGGAGGGTCACCACGGTGAGACAGCTTAATCTTAATGGTAACAGTGATAGTGTGCGCCTTCATTTGTATAGAAGTCGTATAACTGTAAGGTCTTCAGCAGAAGTATAGATGTAGCTCGTGTAACACTCAGTTCTGCTACTACTGCATGAAAGGTACTAGTGGTGGACCACAGACAGGAAAAGTTGAGTGTTTCCACTAACGATTGACCTATATTTACTAAACTCACCTACTATGCCTAAGTCCGATCATGGTCAACCCCATCCTGTGTGTGACGACGGGTCAGTGTTCACATCTATATACCAAAGCTGCAGTGAAGTGTTTTAGGCCTGAGCTTCCTGTAAGAGAATTCACTAGCGAAATACTAGAAAATAAACATAATCCATAATATTTTCTGTGGGACACGGTGAAAACATCGACACATGATGGTTAATGCAAACGTTCGGAAGAGTGTCTGCTCAAGAGATGATGGGAACAAGTAGTAAACTAAGGCGGAAACCAGGATTCCAAGACCAGGACTTATCTAGAATTCATGGGGCCCCATGGCAAAATAAGGGCCACACCGCCTAACATCGGAAACTGACAAAATAAGCCACTATTAAAAAGGTATAAATACCACTGCCATAGAGCCAAGAGCTCATAGACACCAGACAGCAAAAGGCCACCAACTTCTTACTCTCCAAGTAAATGTACGGTGTTCTTGCACCTGAGTGCGCCCCCTAAACCTCCGGGCCCCATAGTTATGCCTATATTGTTAGGGGACATTCACACAACTATGAGGGTGCAGTCAGGTCCTCCTGGAAAATTCCACACTTGTAAGCGCAGAAGTTCAACAAGAGAACGGTGCGGACTGACGAGGCAAATTTCTGCCTTGTATCTTCTGGTGTGTAAACGGCTCAAACATTTCTTTGCAGGCGCAGACAGTACGTGCCAGATACTCGAGTAAAATCAGTCTACATGGCAGTCTATAGGAAAGTGTTCCAAGGCATCTTGGATGCAAAACACTAGAGTTGATTGATCGAGATTGGCAAAAATAGCGATCGATCCGATTTTTCTGGTAAAAATCGCAATCGCACCATTTTCACCTTGCATTGACTTTAATGGGAATCGATCAAATCGAAAAGATTTTCATTAACAAAAAAAATCGAAGTCGGCTCGATCTCTATTTTTGCCGATATCGATCAATCAACTCTACAAAACACACATGAATAGGTTGCGTGAACTTTCCCTAAAGGGATGTTCACACCATGAATTGTTCCATTTGAGAGAAGAGAAAAAAAAAAAAAAGTTGAATCCACTGCAGAAACCAGCTAGTACCTGTAGATTTTGGTCTTTGAGCAGAAAGTTTTTTGCATGGTGGGTTAGCCCCATTGTTTAGGCTACCCAACAGGGAATCGTAAAAGTTGTGATAAGTCACTATTTCCCACGTGATGAATTTCAGATTTGTGGTGTAAAAAAAAAATAATAATCTGCTACACAGTGTGAGCTATGGTACGGATTCAGATTTAAGACGATGGGATGGAGATGGCAGACAGTTTGCAACCTGGAATCTGAAACCATGAGGAAAAAAAAATCCCCATGTGAACATAGCCAACACCACCATGTAAGGAGCTATTGGTTGCTACTCAGTGTAGTGCTAATAGATTTATTGACCATCCGGAATCCATATTGACAGTATCACTTAGAATTATAGATAATAGCTAGTCTTTAAGCTGTAATTTTCCTAGCGCTTGGTAGGAAACAGTATATTGACACAGAGGTTTGTTATCAGGGTCTCTCATGACTGTTGTCGGAGCATTATACTGAGTAGCCACATAGCTCTGTGCTGGTGTAAACAATTACTACCCAGCGATGTTTAGAGGGAAATCATGGGAACCCAGGTGTTCAGCATCAAGTCATGGGTTTTTTCCAGTGCCAGGTTAACTTCTTAAGATCTTTCCATTCGAAGGAGGGAGGCCTTATACTGGAAAAGTACTGATCTGTCAGCTTGCGTAACACTTGGTTACGCAGGCATTTGTTTCAAGTAATATATAAGCTGAGAAAGTTTGCTGCGAAGTTAGAAGTAACTGTACCTGTGGGCTATAGAGGGACGCCTCAACGCCACAGTGTGGATCCCAGGTAGATCTCTCTATCTTCGCTGGCCCCATCTCCCAGCTGATGTTACAGACAGATGAAGCTGATAAGATGCCTGGTGAAGCTTGGACCTGTATATGGGGGCACCCATGCACGGTGTCGATCTCAGGGTTATCTCTCTATTTTCGCCGTTCCGTGTTACCAGCTGATGCCGATAGATGATGCTTATAATATGCCTGATGAAGCTTTGACCCATATATAGGTGTGATGTAAGTATTTGTGATCCATATTATGCGTGCTTTGCCTTTGTAACCTATGCGTGCCTTGTCTTTATAATCTATGTTATACAAAAGTATATACAATATCACACTATCTTCTTGTAGTTTTATGTAATCATTGAGTTACTCATATAATAAAGTCAATAAAGCATTGGACGTTGCCTTCTTTAAAGCCGTATCGGACCCACACAAAGAGTTGGCAAAACACTCAGTAGTCAAAGCCTAATTTTTGTCTAGGGCGGCTCATGGTTATTTCAAACTAGAAGATCGAAAGAATTTGTTATTTTATTCTATTTTTAGGGGGGGGAGGAGGGAGGAGTCCCTCCAACTTATTCAGGAGAATCATGGATGGAAAGACCTGGAGCTTCCTTTCTGTTTGGAATAACTTAACAGAAAAATACCAAATTCTAACCAGAGCTGGAGATTTAGAGAAAAAAATCCCTGAAATCAAAACACCAAACTAAATCTAAAATCTACCTTTTATTAATTACCAATAAAAACCCTAACAAAATTATATCACACAAATTATGCAGCAAAACCACTACCAGAATAACAATAGATCTGAAAATGTGTATGTGTGTATATCTATCTATCTCTTTCCCTCAAAAGACCCTACACTATCCTATGGACAAATCAGGTAATCGTCCCGAAAAGGACGCCCCACCTTAGGAGGCTAACTCTATTGCGTTGCCTATTACCTCCCTGAAGTAGGTATATCACATCCTATTTTCGCTTCTAGATAAATCTGCAACCAGAGAGATGCACATTTATCACCACCATAGGAAGTCATACAAATTGTTTACACATAAGACACCTCTCTTAGCATATTGGATCAATACCGGGTCAAAACCAATATATAATTAATCAAATCAGAACACATATGCAATTAAAAAGACCACAATTTGTTAAAGAAAGATTTTAGCAACAGACAGGCGTTACTGTCAAATTTGGATTCGACCTTATATACGCCTCCATTACGCTCCTTCATCCCGACGCGTTTCTCCCAGTCAGAACTGGGTTCATCAGGGGACTTTAAAATGTTATACACATCAATACAATATTCATAGGCAGTGATGTTTGCCCCCTTCTCAGGTCGAGAGCCTTAAGAGTATAGGGAAAAAAGTAGCCTAGATTTGAAGTAGGTCAGGGAGATAATAGGCAACGCAATAGGGTTAGCCTCCTAAGGTGGGGCCTTCCTTTTTGGGACGATTACCCGACTTGACCATAGGATAGTGTAGAGTCTTTTGAGGGAAAGAGATATATATATACTTTTTCAGATCTATTGTTATTCTGGCAGTGGTTTTGCTGCATAATTTGTGTGATAATTTTGTTAGGGTTTTTATTGGTAATTACTAAAAGGTAGATTTTAGATTTGGAGTTTAGTGTTTGATTTCTCTTTGGAATACCCTTCATTACAGGATGATAAAGGTTAAAATATTTGGCTTAGTCAAACTTTATATCGATCCAAATCTCAAAGCAATTGAGAAGTTTATTAAGGAATTGAGAAGTTTATTAAGGAACTGAGAAGTTTATTAAGGAACTGAGACGCTCTAACATTAGTGGGCTGAGGTTGAGACTTGTAGGGAAGAACCTTAATGGGACGAAAAGCTTTTTTGTGGATACGGGAAAGAATTTGTGGGAAAAACCCAAAAACGTAGTTCCTTAAGTTGAGATCAATTGACTTTTCAACTTGGTCAAGGCTTATTCTACAAAGCAAAACCTAAGATTAGAAAGAGGTCACTGAGGTTTCTGTAACTTGGTCAAGCTCTATTTCCATTTTCAGCACAAGACCTAATAGACCTCTGCATGGAAATACGTGATGTAGTGGGTTAACATATCCGGTACTAGAGGTGGCTCTACCTACATCGTCTCTAAATAACATTAAGCATCCACAGAGACAGCTCCTTAGTAAACCTGATATTGCAAGTTGCAGTCACCATGTCAGCCTTCGCACTGATCACCTTCATCTGTAAGTACGAAAATATTCTTTGGCTCATCTTTACCCATTTTGGTAGTAGTTGATATTTACAAGGTGGTGGAGATGAGGAGGAGCAGTGTTATTCCCGTCACGGATCAATATCTGTGGATAGTCCTCCACCAAATCAGTAAGTGGTGACCATCTTTTGGGTCTTGATTGTGTGTGCGTGTATACATATACACATGTATATTCTAGAGTACAGCCTGGGTTGATTGATTTGACATCTCCAGGTATGACTGGGACCTTGGTTCTGAGAGACTGTAGACTGGTTTGTGCTGTGATCGTTCCAGGAGGCTACTTGAGTTATCCATTGTAAATTGATAGAACAGTTTGTCCCAAATCAAACTATCGGCTGTTCTTTTTGTATCTGGTCTGAGAATCAATGAAATTTGCAGATCTGTACAGTGTAAGAACAATCCGATAAAAGAAAGGTGCACTTAGCCTTAGTGTGTTCACACAACAATCTGGTATGGGATCTGCTTCTAAAACCTTAGTTCACATGTTTTGATCAAGAAATGCTTAAGCCATCACCGGCTACCAACGGGATCTCAGGTCGGGTGGTCCTACTCTATCTTTACCTCTCACTAGAGTCAAATTCAGACTTCTCATTGGGTCAACAGTACTCCATAATCCAGAGAGAAAAATAAAAAATGCACCAACCTTACAAGCATACTGCACTGATATAACAACCTGTGGGAGGTGGGCGGGGTGCAAGAGACCAAAATGGAGGCATCCCTTCCTCCCTCTATAAGTTAAAAGCAATGTGTGCCAAAGGCCATGTATAGTTCTGCACAAAAAAACATTTCTGAAAAACACAATGTGAACCTAGGTGCCACCGGCATGGTAGCTGCGTGTGTGTGTGTGTGTGTATATATATATATATATATATATATATATATATATATACATACACACATATATATATATACACACACATATACACACACACACACAATACACACACACACACACAACATACATACACACATAAATATACACACATACACGCATTCCAATATCAGTGGCACACCATCAGCTAAAAGGGCTATGCAATACATGGAAACCTCTAAAGAAGCATTTATGCTATCTACAATACATGACAAAAAACTTTGGGATTCTTAGTTCACATGTTTTGATCAAAAAATGCTTAAGCCACCCCCGACTAGCAACGGGATCTCAAGGCGGGTGGTCCTACTCTATTTTTACCTCTCACTAGAGTCAACAGACTTCTCATTGGGTCAACAGTACTCCATAATCCCGAGAGAAAAATAAAAAACAGGCGCCAACCTTACTGCACTGATATAACAGCCTGTGGGAGGTGCAAGAGACCAAAATGGAGGCATCCATACCTCCCTCTATAAGCTAAAAGCAATATATGCCAAATACAAAGTATAGTTCTGCACAAAAAAACATTTCTGAAAAACATAATGTGAACCTGGGTGCCACCGGCATGGTTGCGGCGCGCGCATCTATCTATATCTATATCTATATCTATATACACACATACATACATACATACACTCATTCCAATACCAGTGGCACACCTTCAGCTAAAAGGGCTATGCAATACATGGAAACCTCTAAAGAAGCATTTAGGCTATCTACAATACATGAAAAAAAAAAAATTGAGATTCTTAGTTCACACGTTTTGATCAAAAAATGCTTAAGCCACCCCCGGCTACCAACAGGATCTCAAGGCAGATGGTCCTACGCTATTTTTACCTCTCACTGACTTCTCATTGGGTCAACAGACCTCCATAATCCAGAGAGAAAATTGAAAAATGCACCAACCTTACAAGCATACTGCACTGATAACCTGTGGGAGGTGGGCGGGGTTATTTTTCTCTCTGGATTATGGAGGTCTGTTTACCCAATAAGAAGTCTGTTGACTCAAGTGAGAGGTAAAGATAGCGTAGGACCATCTGCCTTGAGATCCCATTGGTAGCCGGGGGTGGCTTAAGCATTTTTTGATCAAAACGTGTGAACTAGGAATCTCAAAGTTTTTTTCATGTATTGTAGATCACATAAATGCTTCTATAAAGGTTTCCATGTATTGTTTATTAGCCCTTCTGCTTCTAAAACCTGCACAAATTTTAGATGTGGATTTTTTGACCGGTGCAAATCTGCATGACAATCCACAGCAAGATAACTTGGCGTGGATTTTCAACTTCCCATTGACCACAGTGGGGAGATTGAGCAGGGCATTTGCCCATAGGAGTGACGTCACTGTCTCCATGATGTGGATGTATAATCCACTTAAGCCTGCAATGCCATGTGAATGTTTTACTGAAATCAACAAGTTTTGGATTTTAAGTGGATTCTGGCACAGATTGCAATGCAGGAGCAACATCCCCCTAATAACACATTGTAGATTATAAAACGTTTTACTCAATTAATTTTGTTTTTCCCCTAAAGTTTAAAGAGACACTACCAATTTATTTCTTGTCACAGATTGATAAGAAATGTGACTATTACATGGAATATTTATTATGGGAAAGGAGCTGGGAAGCTCACTGTGCCCTCTATTGGTTGTAACAAATCCTCAATTTACTTCTGATTCACTGAATCTCTGAGAAGCAAAAAGGAATATTAGTCAAGCCATTATCACTCATCTACATACAAAACGGTCGTATGTAGATGAGTGATATTGGCTTGACTAATATTCCTTTTTGCTTCTCAAAGATTCAGTGAATCAGAAGTAAATTGAGGATTTGTTACAACCAATAGAGGGCGCAGTGAGCTTCCCAGCTCCTTTCCCATAATGCCTTGTGATATGCAGAGGCTTAGTAGTGGGCTAAAAGGCAATCAAAACACTACACACCTAACCGGTGCTCTCTTCAAGGAGAGATGTTCCCCTTTTCACATGGAATATTTATATAGTTTTCAAATGTTCCCCTACGTATAGTACTCCTTTCCATTAAGAGCTCTGATAGCACAGCAGTGAGGATTGCATGATGATCCTTCCTTCTGGTCGGCTCTAGTCTGAGAAGTTTAAATATTATCAGCAATAACCTGATAAGTTCTAACCTCATCCTGCCCCCACTCTGTGCAAACAAGCCTGCTCTTTCCTCCTTTCATGTATTGCTCACGATCTAGTCTAACTGTATCTATCCCTGCATAGAGAACAGCGCAATCATTGTCATTACCTCCTATTTGTAATAAGACTTAATAATGCTAAGTAGCAGCTGAAGTAAAGTGAGATTAGTCTGCCCCAACTACAGCAGCCATGTTATGTGACAAAATCATCTCCATTTGTTTTGCAGCCCTGTCTATGGAAAATGCAGGTAAGCATCTATATGAAGACATTGTATATTTGCTGTTTCAATCCATGCAGAGTTAAGTTGATACTGACCTAGACCTACTTGCACAACTGAGGGTTTGCTACAATGTGTCATTGTTCATATGAACAAGAAAAGGACATTAGAGGAAATTGATCGATAGTATTGTAGGAAGTATATATATGTCAGGATAGGCAATGAGTCTACAACACTTAACACTTGTGTTGTTCAAATCTTTCCTTCTTCGTGTTGAAACCAGTTCAACTCGTAATAAAGAAATTAAAAAAAAAAAAAATTCAGCTGTGGGATGTCCCAAACGAGTATTTTTTCATCCTGAACCCAACCTGGACCATAACCCTTACCCTAAACCTCAATTCTGGTCCCAAGGTGCTGTCCCCTCCAACGTCACATCCATCTGAGGTCACTTCTGACCCAACACCACATTAATGTTGCCTATGGGACACTGGGCAGGAAGTGATGTTGGGAGAATGCCATGGACCCAGAAGGTGCTGGGAAACCGGTGGCTTTAGTCAAAACCAATTTAAAAAAGGGGGGGGGGTGAGAATTTACAGTTGAGGTAGATTTTTTGGGGGCTAATATTGGCACAAATCTATTCAGGTTACTCCAAATCAATGCCCTTGGATTTGACCACATTTTTATATCCAAGGCCTGATATTCACCTCCATCGAGCAATCCCTGTAAAACCCCAAGCTTCACTCAGACTAGATGACCCCACTAGCCATTGTATATGAAGTCCAGCTTTGGTTGAAGACCCTTTACTGAAGGACTTTTTCTCTCTCAGGACTTTCTCTCCAGCCACAGGTGATCTTGACACCAAACTGGAACAAGATATTAACCTTTGACAAAGTCATCCTCTCCTGTGAAGTGGGCTCCACTGTCCCAACGGCAACCAGATATCACTGGTACAAAGATGGTATAAAGCTGCAAAGAGATGCCAGGAGCATAACCATCAGCTCTGCCCAACCTAACAATGGGGGAGAGTACCAGTGCCAGGCTGGGGGTGGTAAATTAAGTGACCCGGTCACACTGGACATCACAATTGGTGAGTAAAGCTTATTCACTAACAGCCACCATATACCTCTAGGGCAGGGGTGTTAAACTCATTTTCATCGTGGCCTAAGACAGCATTGAGGTGGCCCTCAAATGGCCATTAGAGGGTGGCTAGGTATGTTGGTAGGGCTGTGCCACTGCCTGTGAGTCACACAACAGCTGTGTCCACGCTCTCAGGAGACATTAAAGAGCATGGTGTGCCAGATTCAGCCCTTGGCGTTTGACACCTTATTAGAAGACTGCAGTATTACTAATTTTAATGAGCGCTATAAATTCTGTATACCCTGAGCTCCCTCT
The DNA here is from genome assembly GCA_025379985.1 of Phyllomedusa bahiana. Lineage (NCBI taxonomy): Eukaryota > Metazoa > Chordata > Amphibia > Anura > Hylidae > Phyllomedusa > Phyllomedusa bahiana. Next base: position 64,744 of record JAODAL010003473.1, read on the forward strand.
AGAGGCGACTTCAGGCAGACAGAATGTCATCACCCAGCTCTATTGGACTGCAGGGGATTTGGAGCTCTGTATAACCTCATTTAATATCTCAATGGGTCCTTTTTTCCAGATTTTGTGATCCTGCAGGTTCCCCTCTATGTTTACGAAGGAGACTCAATCCACCTCCGATGTCGTACCTACCCTGGAAATACTAAAGAAATCAGAGGAATCGCATTCTACAAGGACGGCACAGTCATACAATCATCCCTCAAAGATTCAGATTTACATCTCGATAGCGTTTCTATAAAGGACATGGGCGAATACAAATGCGAAATTAAGTTGTATTCTAGTGGCACAGAATCCTATTCAGATGAAGCAACGGTCTCTGTGAGGGGTACACCACCATCCGTCAGATACATTTATAGAGTAGAACGTAACTAAATCCAGTAATAGGACTGTATATAAATACCCCCAACTACAGGCTGTGCCCCCTTAACCACAGCTAAAAATTCCCCATGAAAAGCACCATTGTAATACCCATCAACCATCCTAATTCAGCAGAACAGGCTCTGTCTGCTTATCTCCCTAATTTTTGGGATGTGAGAAGCAACATGCCCAATTTGGGTTTAGTTATCTAAAAGGGAGGGGGTGGCTACTTATTTGATTGCTTTAACTTTACATAACTGCCTGTCAAGCAAGTGTGCTTCCACAGTCACTCAGTGTCGGCTACTCCATTTAGCAGTCGAAGGGTATGTAGGTATTGACCTTCAAACCCCTCAACAGGGACTTGGACTTTACCCATTGTATCCCCAGGGTAGCCGCTGACTGGTGGGAGATGGTCAAAGAATCCAAAGCTCCAACTGGGAAGCCCAAAAATATGTCATGGCCAAAATGAAATACAAATTTAAAATTTGAGAAAGCCGGGATAAAACCAAGAGAGCAGAATCATACTGAGCAACGCTGCACTAATTTTAGAAGATGTCTTCATAGGGGTTGGAGATCAAGTTTGAAGGTGTAGATCTTAAAACCTTGGTTTGTTCAGCTGCCAATGAATGTAGTGTTGGAATGGTAAAGATGATACCTGGGGTCCACCCTGCAGCTACTGTACATGATTGCACTCTGCCCTTCTTTGTGAATAGCAGCCCCAGGCCTTCAATTTCCAGGGGTCAACCATGCATAGGGCCAATGTGAGGGGCCCACCATGGGTTTCACCTGTTCCCATGCGAGTCAGTCCAAGCTTGAATATACAGTAACAGTACAGCCATATATAGAGCAGCTCACCTTAGGGGTTGCTCCCTAAAGCTTTTGTTGGAAACTTGTCTGCTCGATCATGAACTAATCCAGCAAAACCAAGGTGGCCATGATGCTGCTGAAATGAAGCTCAGATGGTAGAAGCATTCGAGTCTGACAGATGGTGATATGGTGTCACAACATGTTGACCTATAAAGAACTCCTACTTGAGTTTAATGATACTCTGAGCTCATTGTCATCTCATGGGATAAACTGACCTCTTGAGGTCTGCGACTTGTGATTTTAGCATTGACTTGAAGCCAAGGACACTAGGTCAAGTTATATGGACTGGTTTCCGAAGTTCTAGAATCATTTTCGATCTCACTTTTTTGTCTCTTAGAACTTTCTCTTGTCCTCAAGTTCATGTGACCATGAAAGCTAAGTCAGAAGGAGACCCCATGACACTGACCTGCGACACCAGTCTCCATCCGCACAGTCAGCCTACAGAGCTAGAGTTCTCTTTCTACAAAGACAAGAGGAGTATTCGAGAGTTTAGTTCATCTAATACTTACCGTCTTCAGTATGCTGAGCTAGAGGATTCTGGAAATTATACTTGTGAAGTAAGATCATCAACAACCAACGTGTGGAAGAGGAGTAACATGACCTTCATCCCGATATATGGTGAGTGAAGACCAGTGGACAAGGCTACATACACCAGTCTATAAAATAAGCTTGTAGGGGCAAGAAGTGACAAACTTGTCCATTTCATAGGCTTTGGGGTCTTCATTAGTGTATCTTGATGTTCTTATAATAACCTTAATGTTTTCTTTATACTTGCCCCAAATGTCTTTACTCCATAATACACCCAACTACAAACTGGCAAAAGGGGTAAACTAATCTTCCTCTTCTAGAAAAAAAAAATAGACCCCTAAGACCTGTTTCTATCATAACTGATCAGGACTGGGATAAAGAATTCTGGTACCCTAGGCAAATGAGACACAAAAGAAAATTGAGCCCACTCCATGCCTTCTTGCACCACCTTCCTGCCTAGGATGTAGTGGCACCCTAGGCAGTTGCCTACCCGTTGTCCCGGCTTTGACCTCCTACTGGGCTAGTTTTATCTATTTTGTTTAGGGTTTTAGAAGACTATCAAGGAATTAAAGGAGAAGTCCATGTCGCTGCTTCAAGTCCCAACTTGGTCTATGTTAGCCAAATGGAACAGAAAAGTGGCCATTCGTCTACAGCCTCTTCTATTTAGTTCAATGAGGGTTCAGAGTACAGTCTGGCACTTGTGCTCGAAATGTCTACATAGGTAAAAGGAGAGAGCTGCGCACCTGTGGCTAGTTCTGTATTCCACATGGCCAGCACAGACCGGGAACAAAAGTAGCAAAATGGCGCCACCCCTTTAATAACATTGAACATTACCTTTTTTGTTGGTGGATCCTCCATGTTTTGTAACCTGTCCAAACTTTTGTGTCCCTCAAGAGGTGATGTCTGGCAGCCCCTAGTCCCCTCTCTATATAAAAGCATTTTACAACCAAAAAGGCACGCTAAAAGAATTAAAGGTGTTTTGGAAATCTTTAAAAAAAAACACACAACCTTTCCGAGGCTTGCTCATAGCTCAGTACGAGCCGGCCTCCAAACAGGACATAACAGTACTGGCGCAGCTCTCCCTCATTTATGTCTATGGGAGTTCTGAATATACCTGACTACACTGGCTCAGATATATATATAAAAATATATATATATATATATATATATATACACACACACATTTATATATATTTTTTTAAATTGGGACTAAAATTTTCAACAACTTAACTACATAAAACTGTTTCAATTGTTAGGTATACATGTATGTAAGGCTTGGTTCACAGGTCCCGTTCAGAAAAAAATAGCACCGCAACCTGTCTGTCTCAACAACGGACACCACAGCAGAAACCCAATGGACCCATTGTAATTAACAGGATCCGTCAGGCGCCATGGCTTTCGTTTCCACCTCTACTTTGGAGGTTCCGAATGGAGCCTCCGACGCAGATGTGAACCAAGCCTTACAGAAAAGCAAAGGTATCAGAAATAACATAGAGGTCTGGTAACAGTAGGAATGGTGTCACAGCTGCACAAATGTCAGCTATATCTGAAACTGCAACAGAAAAGAACGGTAAGGTGAAAGTGCAGCCATCTTCCCATTGTCTGAGGCCAGCCCATAGGGAGCTACGAGCCGGCCTCAGAGAGGGAGCCAGCAAACGTTACACTGGTGGTTGGCATTACTGCAGACCATGCTGCTCTTCAAGCCTAAGTAAAACTCATCTTTTCCTGTTTTATATCCAGGTAAAAGGAAGAATGATGGACAAACTCGGCAAGAATACACCCACTCCAATATTATGAGGCTGATACTGTCTGGGATTATACTGGCTATAGTGGCCTTCATATCATGCAACCACTGGAAAATTCAGAAAGTGCCGACAGTAAAAAAGTAAAGAAAGAAAGTCCTCTTCTCTTCTGCATCATAATAAAGGTGGTCTAGCGCAGTGTTTCCCAACTCCAGTCCTCTAGGTCCAACAGGTCATGTTTTCATGATCTCCTACAGAAGGCACTGACGATAATGACATCGCCCGCGCCATGCTAATGACATCGCCTGTGCCATACTGAGGAAAGCCAGCAAACATGACCTGTTGGTGGGCCTTTAGGACTGGATTTGGGGACCCATGGTCTAGTGCTCTAATGGGAATAGGTTTGTGGCCAAAAAGCCCCAATATGATAAACAGTCATTCTGAAATCGTAATCACATTCCGGGTGTCTTTAGGGGCTCTGTTAGGCCAGTTATGTTCTGGATCGGGGTCTTGAAGCCATACCAAGATAGATAAAATAGTATCGCACTTGGCATGCCATGGCACATTTTTGCATTATCTTATTTGTGTCAAGATACAGTATTAGGGCAGCGCCCATAACAAGACTGCAGTAGTAGATCAAAGCCCAGTGGTCAGCACTGTTACCTTGCAACACTGAAGACCTGGGTGCAAATCCCACAAAGGACAAAATCTGCAAGTCGTTAGCTCTCCCCGTGATTGCATGGATTCCTGACGAGTACTCTGGGTTCCCATACCCGCCAAAAAACATGGGGGATCTACATTGTTGGCAAAAACGCATATTTTATTTTTTTTGCAAAAACTACAGCAGCCAGATCTTAGGCTGGAAATTAATAGGTTGATATAATATGCACAACACACGTTGCTTTTTTACTTTGAAGTTGGGTTCACACTATAGTCTTTGATGCATATTTTTATGCATAAAACATTTTATGCATAATTTAAAATATGCATCTCGAGTCCCCTATTGGCACAAAAGTTCACATTTAGTGCATTACACGACATGTATAAAAAATAAATAAAAAAAAAGTGGGTGCATGTCAGTTCTTGGTGCATGACAGCTGCTTTGCACTTATTTTTCAATAGAGAATAGGGAAAGAAAAAAAAAAAACCATTATGTTACCAAGAAATATTTTGATTCATTACATGTATAGAAAATAAAAGGTATAGAGATACACCAAGATACGCAGCAAAAAACAGGAAAACATGCAAAGTAAAAAGACAAGTATAAGGGACATGTATGAAAACTGTCCAGGTCTAAGATTTTTTGTTGCTCATAGCAACCAGAGCTCCCCTTTAATTTGTTGGAGCACTATAAGAAGTGAAAGGGTATTTATCTCCCAAAAAACCTCCATTGTATCTCTGTGCCTGCATGTTGCACTTTTCTCTGTAGTCTCCACATCAAATCATATGAATTTGCCTTTTTTCTGCTCCCCCCCACCCCCACTTATTCACATTACAACCCCTAGTTCAACCCAGGTCATAATGTAACCATATAAAAAAAAAAAAAATTATATATATAAATATATATATATTATATAACATAACACATATGTATACATATATACACACCTACATATTGTAGGCTGCTTTCACACAGCGCAGTTTTGCTCCAATTACATTGCCTTTATTACCACCAGCTTCTTTCAGTTTTCTAAATTGTTCAGAAAGGGGTTTCAAGAAAGTCATCAATGACTGTGTGTGACTTCTCGTGGATACAAACACTAATTGGTTACTCACCTTCAAAACAGTTTAGATAAGAGAAAGAAGCTGCTGGTAATAAAAGCAGATAAAACTGCACCAAAACTGCGCTGTGTGAAAGCTGCCTACGGCTCTGTCTCCAGTGCACAGAAAAACGTCCGTTTTTTCAGCGTTTTTCATTTTCTAAAAACGCTGGAAAAACGACTAATCATCTCCCATAGACTAATGTAAAACCCTCCTGCTGTCTACACTGAGCTTTTTTTTGCTTGTTTTTTTTTTTACTGGTCGTATTTTGCAACATGCTCTAAAAAAAAAACGCCAGAGCCGGGCAGAAAATTTACTACAGGAGTCTATGGAAAGCACCGGACGTCTTTTGTCCCGCTTTTTGGTGCAAATTTTTCAATGAAAACCCTCCCAGAAGACCCAAGTCCCACCTATAGTGGGTGGGCTTGTTCACACAGTATACACTGCGTGTTACAAGCGATTTAGGGATCCGTTTTGGGGTCCGCATTGTCGGTCCCCAAGAAGGATCTAAGCAATTAGCGAGATTCTCACTGCTCGCTGTGCTGAACACGCAGCAGCGGTCACATGAGGGATCGCAGCTCCATGTTTCAATAGCGCAGCTCGGCTCCGTCCTGAAAAGAATTGCATGTCATGTGAGCGCCGCTCCGTGTTCAGCACAGCGAGCAGTGAGAATCTCGCTGCTAATTGCTTAGATCCTTCTTGGGGACCGACAGTGCGGACCCCAAAACAGATCCCTAAATTGCTTGTAACACGGAGTGTATACTGTGTGAACAAGCCCTAAGGGTGCTTTCACACAGTGCGTTTTTTGTGCAGGAAGGCATTGCAATTTATGCTGTACATTGCTGCACAAAAATCGCAGTAAATTTGCAGTAAAATCGCGGTAATTACTGCGATTTTTGGGTGCAATTTTTGTGCAGCAATGTACAGCATTAATTGCAAAAAAAGCGCATCAAAAAGGCACTGTGTGAAAGCACCCTTAGGGCATGTCCCCACTGCACGGGATTTCGGCCAGTTTGCGGTTTTGCAGACCGCCTGAAAAAACGTCCGAAAATGAGCACAATTGTGCTCTATGCAAAACCTGTGCAGCAGTCCCCACTGCGCGGGTTTTCCGCCCGGGCGGTTTTGTCGCCGGCGGTCCGGCGGCATAACATAGAACATGCACAATCTTCCGTCTGGTTTCCGGACGGAACATGTGCTTCTCAATGAGAGGGGGGGGAGGACTGTGCTCGTATGCGGAGAAAAGACGCTCCCCCCGCGGCTGTGGGACAGCCGCAACAGGACAATGCAAACGGCCGGATTTCCATGCTGGGGTTGCCTTTAGGGGCTTCAACAGTGCGTTTTAATGTCTTGTGCAGAATGTTAGCATTATTGCTGACCTTCCTGCACAAAACATTAAAAACGCCCAAAACGCACTGTGTGAAAGCACCCTTAGCGAGGTTCAGAAAGGGTATTAATTAGAAGTTAATTGATCTGCATCTGGTCTCAATACAGATCCAGGGAAACACAGAATCAAACAGAAGTTTCAGTAGCAATGATCCCTGAACATACAAGAGGGCTGTTTATAGATACCATACAGGAATATACACGTGTGAAACAAGGTAATACTGACTTACAATGATGAGAATTGGCTAAAACAAATAAAGGTACACAAAGTTAACTTACGTAACAGAAAACTCGGGATCATATGTCACACATAGTTTAGAAAGGGGTCCAAACTCCGTCCTCGGACCCAAAAGGTATGTTTCAGGATCCCACAGAATGACTGACAATTTATTACTGCACCAACTGTTGGCGACTTAATTGACACCCTGGCGCATCTAATGACAACTGTGGCGCACTCTAATGACACCACCTGTGGCGCACTCTAATGACACCACCTGTGGCGCACTCTAATGACACCACCTGTGGCGCACACTAATGACACCACCTGTGGCGCACACTAATACAACCTGTGGGAAACACTAATGACAACCGAAGTGGCGCACATAATGACACCACCTGGGGCGCACACATGACAACCACCTGTTGAGAACATAATGGACACCACTGTGCGCACACTAATGACAACACCTGTGAGCTTACAATATGACACCACCATGTGCGCACACTAATGATACCACCTGTGCCGCACACTAATGACAACCACTGTGCCGACACTAATGCACACACCTGTGCCGCACACTAATGACACCACCTGTGGCGCACACTAATGACACCACCTGTGGCGCACACTAATGACACCACCTGTGCCGCACACTAATGACACCACCTGTGCCGCACACTAATGACACCACCTGTGCCGCACACTGACGACATCACCTGTGCACTGCTAAGGAAAGCCAGAAAACATGACCTGTTGGAGGGCCTTGAGGACTGGAGTTCAGGACCCCTGGTTTAGAAGGTTACAGGTCATGGGGTTTTGTTCAGATAAAAAAAAAATATAACAAATTTAACACAAGATTTGCCTCTTCGTCATATATATATATATATATACACACATATACATATATATATGTGTGGTTGTGTGTGTGTGTGTGTGTGTGTGTGTGTGTATGTATAAAATAAACACTCAGCAAAAACATCTAAAACTATTCTAACACAAGTCCTCAGTCCTGCAGTTAAGGGTTATCAATTCATTCATACCCAGGTTTACATTGCATTCTTTTTTACATGCAACAGTGGTTTTTCCCACAATTAGATGACAAAATGCAAAAAAACCCAAAAAACATTGAATTTGGCAGGAAGAAGAACACATGTGCATGTTTTTGATTTTGCGCACAGTTTGTGGCGCTGCACAAAAACCACGTGCATGACCATGAGAGCTGCACCAAAAACCACATTCAATTGCCTGAAATAAAGCAATAAATTTAAGAGAAAAGAAAACACATGAAATAAAGAGTGTAGGTGTAAAAAATTGCATTTTTCTATGAAATAAGAGCTTATTACAATGCCAAATAATACATTGTGCGAGCATTGCCTTACAGCCAGGTCCCACAGTCACATATGGACCAAACAATGGCCACACAAGTTTCCTGGGGTTATCACCAGCAAACTCATGTGGGCATTGGCCATACGGTGGCTTTAGTCACATTCGGCGCCACTTCCTCACAATACTACAGATTGTGTACGCTACAGAGTCCATAGAAATGAGTTCAGTTGTCTCCTCACCTCTTCCATGAGGCTCCTCCAGTCCTCTGCTCTCTGACCAGCTCCATCCTCCTCACTGATCACCTGTGATCGCCTCAGCTGCTGATCCTACAGGAGCCTGCTTGGGACAAACCACTTCCCTTTGTCTTCCACAGCTTTTTCAGCAAAACCAACAAGTAATCAGTGAAGATCTCAATCAGCTTCTTCAGGAGAGCTCCCCTGGGCGGAGAATTAACCCCTGCAGCCCCGGGCACCTGGAAAGGCCTTATTGATGCAGCTACATTTTTCAGTTTCCACAGTTGTAACTTTTTTATTCTTTCTATGATACAATTATACCAGGACTTGTTTTCTACGAGAAAAGTTGTATTTTTGAGGGTAGTTTACATATAAACTACAGCATAATTTTTTTTTTTACTATTTTTTTGGCAGAATTTGTTGCATTTGAATTTCAGTTTGAATTTGTTGCATTTGTGTTTTTTAAATTATTTTTTTACACCGTTCACACTCATACATTAGATTAATAGTCATGTGCACACATAATAGGTGTAGATATTTTTTTCTGTGTAATGTATGCAAAATATATTTTTACTCAATGTTTATTTTTGATTATTTGATTTATTTTTTTACAGTTTTTAAATTTTTTTTTTTTTTACAACTTTTTTGCAGAGTTTGTTACATTTGAATTTGAGTTTGAATTTGTTGCATTTGTGTTTATTTTTTTATTATTTTTTACACCGTTCACACTCATACGTTAGATTAATTCTATAGTTTATTAGTCATGTGCACACATAATATGTGTAGATATTTTTTTCTATGTAATGTATGCAAAATAAATTTTTACTCAATGTTCATTTTTGATTATTTGATTTATTTTTTTCCATAGTTTTTTCATTATTTTTTTTGTACTTTTTGTTTTTAATCATATTAAGGGATAACTATTGTACATTTTTGGTACACTTATTAAAGTATTAGTGCACTTCTGTATAATCCTGTATGCTCCTGTATACTCCTGTATACTCCTGTATGCTCCTGTATAATCCTGTATGCTCCTGTATAGTCCTGTATGCTCCTGTATGCTCCTGTATGCTCCTGTATAATCCTGTATACTCCTGTATTATCCTGTATACTCCTGTATGCTCCTGTATGCTCCTGTATACTCCTGTATAATCCTGTATACTTCTGTATGCTCCTGTACACTAATACATTACACTTTTGCTTTTGTGCATATTGCATTATTTTGAACAGATGATAGATCCGTTCTGACACAAACGTATTCATTACCGTGTCCATTGACTCATGTAGGAGGAGGGATGTGCATGGGCATAGTGGCTGTTTTTACACGTTCCGTCAAATATGCGTTTAATTTTAACAGATGGAGGACGCGGGCGCGGCGCTTTTCCAAATTGAAAAAAACGTACATGTCACAGAATAAGTTTTTTTCTACAATGTATGTTATTGAGCCAAGACCTGGAATGAATTAAAATGGAATGAGAAGTATAAAGGAATGACGTGCTTCGACGTCCCACTAGAGCCACTTCTGGCCTCAGCTCAAAAAATGACACCAAAAACTGCAGTTATATGGGTTTAAAAAAAAAAAAAACACAGTGGACCTCATTTCTCAAAACTGTCTAACATGAAGACTGTCCTTGTTGCCCATAGCAACCGATCAGCACTCATAGCGACCAATCAGAGAACTCATAGCGACCAATCAGAGCTCATAGCAGCCAATCAGAGCCCATAGCAACCGATCAGCACTCATATCGACCAATCAGAGAACTCATAGCGACCAATCAGAGCTCATAGCAGCCAATCAGAGCCCATAGCAACCGATCAGCACTCATAGCGACCAGAGAACTCATAGCAACCAATCATAGCTCATAGCAACCAATCAGAGCCCATAGCAACCAATCAGCACTCAAAGCAACCAGTCAGAACCCTTAGCAACCAACCAGAGCTCATAGCAACCACTCAGAGCCCATAGCAACCAATCACAACCCATGGCAACCAATCAAAACTCATAGCAACCAGTCAGAACCCATAGCAACCAATCAGAGCTAATAGCAAACAGAGCCCATAGCAACCAATCAGAGCTCACGGTAACCAATCAGGGAGTAGCTTTAATTGTTCCAGAGCAGCTTAAAAAATGACAGCTGAGCTCTGATTGGATGCTATGGTTTACAAAGACAGTTGTACTTTTAGACAGTGTTGATAGGTGGGGTCCAACAGTAAGACTTTTCTGTAACCCATAGCAACCAATCAGAACTTAGCTTATACTACTCTGGGAAAATGAAAGCTGAGCTCTGATTGGTTGCTATGGTCTCTTATTGGTTGCTATGGGCAACAAAGACAGTCACAAAGACACAGCTAAATTAGGCCCGTTGTGTGAAATCACCAATAAGCCCGTTTCACACATATTTTGAATTGTAGAAAAAATGCATAAGAATCACAACACCCGTGCACATTGAAAAGAATGGGAAGCAGATTTTGTGATGTGAATTTTAATTTTTTTGCAAAGCACATCAAGAGCTTAACCCAGTTGGCGTGTAACTTCTGCAGCCAATCAGTGGCCTCAGAGGTCACCTGCCGCTCAATTGATGTCAGTGCTTTAAACTAATACAGGATCTGCCCCTGGATTGAAAATTAATGATTTTTTTTTGCATTTATACAAATGAGGATTTTTTTAAATTTTTATGTGTTGGATAAACTATATTAAAACAAAAACATCAGAGAACAAACACCCTGCAACCATTGCTGGAAGAACACAAAGTGGTGGCAGTGTTATGGTTGGGGAAGGTTTTTGGGGCATTCTCAGGGCCACTCATCCATGTGGAAGGCCCTCTCATCTGATTTGGTCATGAATCCATCCTTGTACATCATGTACACCCATACATGCTGATTGTCTACCCTGAGGTGAATGGGATCTTCCAGCAAGACAATGTGACTTGTTACACAGCTAGAAAATGTCCGACATTGGTTGGAAGAGCAGAACCAAGACTCCAAGTACCACCCTGGCCCGTTATTACCCAGACGCCAATTGAGTGGGGCCCTTGGATGGTGGTGTTGGCTCTATGGACCCTCCAGCAGCTGTGGGGCCCCTGGATGGTGGTGTTGGCTCTATGGACCCTTCAGTAGCTGTGGAGCCCCTGGATGGTGGTGTTGGCTCTATGGACCCTCCAGCAGCTTTGGGATGCTGTCGGCTCCAGATACCTTGGACAACCTACCAGGACCTTATGGAGTCACTCGCCACCCCTCTTGCTATGATCTGAGGTGAATACGCCGGTTACTCTGGGTATTAGCTGCTGGTTGTAGTAATTGGATTTTGTAGTTTGATATATTAAAAGGGTGTGTTCACCATGTGCCATCAAGGTCTGATAGGTGCCAATACCAACTATTTCTGAAATGGGCCCCTGACAGTGTCAGCTCAGAATGCTGGTGAAGGACTCTCCATTCTGTTCTATGGGAGTTCCCAGTACAGGGGAGCGCTGTGTTCTCCATTCTGTTCTATGGGAGTTCCCAGTAAAGGGGAGCGCTGTGTTCTCCATTCTGTTCTATGGGAGCTCCCAGTACAGAGGAGCGCTGTGTTCTCTCCATTCTGATCTATGGGAGTATCCAGTACAGGGGAGCGCTGTGTTCTCCATTCTGTTCTATGGGAGCTCCCAGTACAGGAGAGCGCTGTGTTCTCTCCATTCTGTTCTATGGGAGTTCCCGGTTCAGGGGAGCACTATGTTCTCCATTCTCCGCTATGGGAGTTCCCAGTACAGGAGAGCGCTGTGTTCTCTATTCTGTTCTATGGGATTCCAGTACAGGGACGCTGTTCTATTCGTTCTTGGAGTTCCCAGTACAAGGGAGTGGAATGCTGGGTTGTACTCAGAACTCCCATAGAACAGAATGGAGAGTCGTTTACAAGCCCGACCGCCTCTCCATTCTGAGCCGATACTTTTGGGGGCCTGTTTATGAGATAGATACGGAACCCAGAGGTGCGACCCGCACCTGTCACACTTTAATGCTTTATCCTATGGATATGCCATCAAAGTCTATGGTGGAAAAACCCCTTTAAGTAAGCCTGTCTGCCCATCATCCGTTACTCTCCCACAAGATTTCACCATGTTCTTCTTTCCAAAGGAAGTGGGAAACAAAAGACGCTTTCAGTAGAATGGGCAGTAGAGTAAGATGCTCTATGGTCGTGTAAGTGACTCACTGCAATTTTTAAATTTTTGGATACAAAAAAAGAAAATCCCTCCTCTCCCTTTACACGAAACACTTAGACAAAACCCCCGATAGCTTCTGCTTTCAAAGAGACCAGTTCTCACCCAGAACCAACATGTCAGGCTTGTCACCGCTGCTGCTAATCTGTAAGTACTTCATGTTTAGCCGAAAACTTTTTTGTTACATGTTTTATATTCAAAGATTTGAACCCAGAGTGTCCTGGGGGGTGAATAGGGTAACCCCAAAATCAATGTACTCTAATCATGTTCTAGTTTTCTAGACCCTACCTCTTATCTCTGCTGTGGGGGGTCCGCTGTCAAAACTCCTCATCAAAGTTAGGGTACTGTGATAGTATTATTTGGGCACTATATTGCGATGTTATTTGAACACCATTAGCTCTGTTATATGTTCACTATGTTGTAATATTGTGTGGACACTATAGTAGTGTTATTTGCCCACTGTATGGTGCTATGGGTAGGCACTGTATGGTGTAGGCACTGTATGGTGCTATGGTGTAGGCACTGTATGGTGCTATGATGTAGACACTATGTGCTATGGTGTAGGCACTGTATTGGGCTATGGTGTAAGTACCGTATGGCGCTACGGTGTAGGCATTGTATGGTGCTATGGTGTAGGCACTGTATGGTGCTATGGTGTAGGCACTGTATGGTGCTATGATGTAGACACTGTATGGTGCTATGATGTAGACACTATGTGCTATGGTGTAGGCACTGTATTGGGCTATGGTGTAAGTACCGTATGGCGCTACGGTGTAGGCATTGTATGGTGCTAGGGTGTAGGCACTGTATGGTGCTGTGGTGTAGGCACTGTATGGCGCTATGGTGTAGGCACTGTATGGTGCTATGGTGTAGGCACTGTATGGTGCTATGGTGTAGGCACTGTATGGCGCTATGGTGTAGGCACTGTATGGTGCTATGGTGTAGACACTATGGTGCTATGATGTAGGCACTGTATTGGGCTATGGTGTAAGTACCGTATGGCGCTACGGTGTAGGCACTGTATGGTGTTGGTGTAGAATGGTGCTGTGGTGTAGGCACTGTATGGCGCTATGGTGTAGGCACTGTATGGTGCTATGGTGTAGACACTATGGTGCTATGATGTAGGCACTGTATGGCGCTATGATGTAGGCACTGTATGGGGCTATGGTGTAAGTACCGTATGGCGCTACGGTGTAGGCACTTTATGGTGCTATGGTGTAAGCACTGTATGGTGCTGTGGTTTAGGCACTGTATGGTGCTATGGTGTAGGCACTGTATGGCGCTATGGTGTAAGTACCGTATGGCTCTACGGTGTAGTCACTGTATGGTGTAGGCACTGTATGGTGCTATGGTATAGGCACTGTATGGAGCTATGGTGTAGGCACTGTATGGCGCTATGGTGTAGACACAATGGTGCAATGATGTAGGCACTGTATGGGGCTATGGTGTAAGTACCGTATGGCGCTACGGTGTAGGCACTGTATGGTGTAGGCACTGTATTGCACTTTTTTGTAGACTGTAATTGGGTTATAATTATGCTCAAATGTAATCCTTCATGAAATAGGATACAATGTGATTGACCTGCTAAATATCCAACATTGTCCGAAGATGGGAAAATAGTATTCAATGACGGCTTCTGGCATCGGCAAGAATATCGTTTCTACCACCGTAGACCATATATCTGCGCTAGGGCATTTATATTACTTTGAAAAACCGAGTCCGGATTATTTATGGGATGGAAACCAGGTTCTCCAGCACTTACAGGACGATTTATCTGATTAGAGTGAGGTTACTAGATAATAATGGGAAAAAAACACATATAGGGGAAGTTCACACGCCATTATGGACTATGTCCGAGGTATCTGTTGGGGCACCGTGAAAAAAGGAACCTCAACGGATAGCACGACATGGCTGCCACAAACCCTTCACGATCAATAGACAAAACGTAGTCCTGTGTGGACTATGCTTGCTGTATTTCCCAGCGGTATACACAGGGGCGACACTAGAGTTCATGGGGCGCCATAACAAAACTACTGACAATAAACTAAAACAGCAGCATAAGTAGAAATAATTAAGAATTAAAAATAATCCCACAATATATCAGGGACCCCATATACTTGAGCTGGAGATATAATAATACCATCTTATATCAGGGAACCCACATAGAGAGTGGAGATAAAATAATAATACGCCATATATCAGGGACCCCATAACAGAGCTGGAATATATAATACGCATATATCAGGAACCCACTATGGGAGCTGGAGATATAATAATACGCATATATCAGGGACCCAATACAGAGCTGGAGATATAATAATACCGCCATATATCAGGGACCACATAGCAGAGCTGGAAAAAATTAATACCTCAAAAATCGGGAACCACAAAATAGGGGCTGGGATATAAAATACCGCCCATATATCAGGGAACCACATGGGTAGACTGGAGATATAATAATACGCATTTTCCAGGACCCACTATAAAGAGGGAGATATAATAATACCGCCATATATAGGGCCCCCATATGTAGAGCTGGAGTATAATAATCCAACAAACCCCACAAAGCAATAATATCTGAAAGGGGAACCCACATATAGAGCTGGAGATAAAAATAATACCGCCATATATCAGGGAGCCCACATAGTAGAGCTGGAGATATAATAATACCGCCATATATAGGGACCCCACATAGAAAGAGCTGGAGATAAAATAATACCGCCATATATCAGGGAACCACATAGTAGACCTGGTATATAATTACCTCCCCAATACAGGGCCCACATATAGACTGCCGATATATAATCCTCACATATCGGGAACTCACATAGTAGAGCTGGAGATAATTAATAATCCCGCCATATATCAGGGAACCCACATAGTAGAGCTGGAGATAAATAAAAACCGCCATATATCAGGGAACCCAAAATAGTAAGCGGGAAATATAATAATACGCCATATCCCAGGGACCAACATAGTGAGCTGGAGATATAATAATACCCCATAATCAGGGTCCCACATAGTAGAGATGGAGATAAACATTGCCTTACGGGGACAAGTGGGTTGGAGTCTATTCCACCCTTACTATGGGCCCATATATGCGGTATTATTATATCCCCAGCCTACAGGGGCCCAATATATGCGATATTTTTAATATCTCACTCCATAGGCGTCCTATATATGGCGGTTTTATAAACCAACTCCATATTGGGCCCCATATATGGCGGTATTATTAATCTCTAGTATAGGGGGCCCTGATAAAGGTGGAATATTATATAACTAAAGGGGCCCGTTTATACTGGGTTTACGCCCACTAGTGGGGCCCCGGGAAATATATATTAATACCGCCATGGGGTTCCCCAGGGGGAAATTAAATCCCCCCCATATTGGGTTGATATAGAATTATATTCCTTTGTGGGGCCGATATTGGGGGATTTTTCTCTCCAGCTCCCCTATGGGGGGTTCCCTGATATATGGCGTATTATTATATCTCCAGCTCACTATGTGGGTTCCCTGATATATGGCGGTAATTATTATATCCCCAAAACTCCACTATGTGGGGTCCCTGATATATGGCGGGTATTATTTATCTCCAGCTCACTATGTGGGTCCCTGATATATGGGAAATTTATTATATCTCACTCACTATGTGGGTTCCCTGATATATGGGTAATTATATCTCCAGCTCCACTAGGGGGGCCCCTGATATATGGCGGTATTATTATTCTCCAGCTCTACTATGTGGGTTCCCTGATATATGGCGGTATTATTATATCTCCAGCCCACTATGTGGGGTCCCTGATATGTGGCGGTATTATTATATCTCCAGCTCTACTATGTGGGTTCCCTGATATATGGCAGTATTATTATATCTCCAGCTCCACTATGTGGAGCCCCGGGTATTATGAGGTATTATTATTCTCCAGCTCTACTATGGGGTTTTTCCTGATATATGGCGTATTATTATATCTCCAGCCCCACTATGTGGGTCCCTGATATTGGCGTATTATTATATCTCCATCCACTATGTGGGTTTCCCTGTATTGCGGTTTATTATTATACTCCAGCTCTACTAATGTGGGTTCCTGATATATGGCGGTATTATTATATCTCCAGCTCTACTATGTGGTTTCCCAGATATATGGTGGTATTATTATATCTCCAGCTCTACTATGTGGGCTCCCTGATATATGGCAGTATTATTATATCTCCAGCTCTACAATGTGGGTTCCCTGATATATGACGGTATTTATTATCTCTCCCTGATATATGGCGGGATTAGTTAGACCTTTAATTATTGCTAGTTGTGCTTCTGTTTTCATTTACAGTCAGTAGATGATGGGGCCCCATCTATGTTTGCCATGGGGCCCTATGAATTCTAGTTGCGCCCCTGGTCTGACACAGTGTGTTGTATATGTAGGTTATAGACGGGATATCATCGATCACAGTTTGGGCCCAAGCTCCACAGTCTAATACCATAGTAAATTTGGGGTAAAATGGTGTCATCTATATTCAATCTATAAATCTCTTGTTGGCCCATCATTTCTCATGAAAAACTTCTCACACCCCCCCCATATGGGTTTTCCTATTTTCACACGCATATCTTACCAGCTAATTGTGTATTCCCCTTTTCAATACTCCTTCATTTGGCTTCCACTTGCACGCATCGCTGAGAGGGGATTAAGATTTTGGATTCTGACTCATAAGTGAATCATACCATGAAAAATCTTTAGTTAATTTTTTCATAATTATCTAAACCAGGACGATACATAGCTCTAGTCTGTGTCCTAGTTACTTCCTCCTACAGAACCAACACAATATTCTCCCAAAGTTTCGAAACAGATTTGCAGAAAATCCCCGACTTCCAAGGAACTGGGTTAAAATAAAAAAAATAACCTCTACGGTTTTGACTCACTGCCCCTGTTCCAGCCCTTGTGTCCTCCACCGGTCCCGGGCAATTGACGTCTCGGTTATCAGTTATGTGACCATGAGACCATTACTGGTGTCGGTGGCCACTGCTTGAATGTACAAGAGGGTCACTTGAACGATATAAGTGATGTCCCCACTGGAGGACCGGTGGGGGAGACCAGAGCTCTAGCAGAACCAGAACAGAAGCAGAAAAGTTCAGTACAGGTTACCTTTCTATTTAAACGCAGTCCCTGAAATTTCAATAAATCCATTTATCTGTTCTTTTTTTTTTTTTTTTTAACATTGACTTTTTATTAAATTTTGCAAATATTAAAACATTCACAAAAGAGCACAGGGTAAAGTAACAAAGGTTGAAACAAGCAGAAACAGCCCTGTCACAACAGGTACAACAATTAAAAATTTTTTAGCACGGGACTTCAATTTAAAATATGAACTGCTAGTCCCATCAAGTCCTTTATCTGCTTATTAATTACAGTTTCACTGCAGGCTGTAAAGCAAGATGCTTTTTCTGACCATAGTGTTCGCTGACGCACAAAAAACTAGAAGATATTTAATTGACAAGGTAAAGGATTTCAAAAATAAAACAAAAAAGAACTTGGAACTCCCCTAGAACAAAATTGGAGAACCAGCGCACCCCGAAATGGGAACTCCATTGAAAAAGAATGGAAAAAACACACGTCCCCTGTGTAGGAAATCCCATAGAACAAAATGGAGAAAAACAGGCTCCCCCGTGTGGGGAAATCCCATAAAAAAAAATGGAGAACACAGCGCTCCCCTGTAAATGGGGCTCCCATAGAACAGAATTTGGGGAACACAGCGCTCCCCCGATGGGAACCCCCTTTGAAAAAGAATGGAGGAAAAACAGGGCTCCCCTGTAATGGGAACCCCCCTTTTTTCGGAAAGGAGAAAAACCCGGCTCCCCTTAATGGGGGAAATCCCAAGAACAGAATGGAGGGAAAACCCGCGCTCCCCTGTCCGGGGGAAATCCCCTAGACAGATGGGGGAACACAGCGCTCCCCTGTAATGGAAATCCATAAACAGAATGGGGGAAAAACAGCGCTCCCTGAAATGGAAGATCCCCTTTGAACAGAATTTAAGGGGAAAACAAGCGCTCCCCCGTTTGGGGAACTTCCCCAAAAAGAAGGGTTGGGGAACACAGCGCTCCCTGAAATGGGGAAATCCCAAAAGAAAAAGAAGGAGAAACACAAACGTCCCCCTGTACGGGAACTCCCATAGAAAAGGGTTTGGGGAAAAACCGGGTCCCCCCGTATGGGGAAATCCCATAGAACAGAATTTTGGGAAAAACAGCGCTCTCCTGTACTGGGAACTCCCCAAAAACAGAATGGAGAAAACAGCGCTCCCCTGTATTGGGAACTCCCATAGAACAGAATGGAGAACACAGCGCTCACCTGTACTAGGAACTCCCATATAAGAGCATGGAGAACACAGCGCTCCCCTGTACTGGGAACTCCCATAGAACAGAATGGAGAGAACACAGCGTTCCCATGTACTGGGAACTTCCATAGAACAGAATCGAGAGTTTTGCACCAAATGTCCATTCTGAGCCGAGAATTTCTGGGGTCTGTTCCTGAGATCAGTGCGGGTCTCAGAGGTGGGACCTGCACCTATCACACTTTGATGGTATATCCCACCAATACGCCATCAAAGTCTATGGTTGGAAAACCCCTTTAATACTTGTCAAGCTTGGTTACAAGGTAGACCGGTCCCATATAAGAACAACCTATGGGATTTATCCTATTAGTCTCTTCATGATTAAAGGGACTGTATCACCTACATCTATTTTTTACTTATTAAGACTGGATACTGGTACATTTTCATTCCTTCTAATCTGTTTTAAGATTATGATTGTAATTCTTTTAATTTTTTTCTTATGTACATGAGGAGGAGGGCGGCCATCTTGCTATCAACGGCGTTCTCAGGATATTTTTGGTGACCTAAAAATGTTTTTTTAAAAATCGCCAAAATGAAAAAAAATTTTTTAACATAAACTATAACATGTTATATCGTTTCTCTCTTGCAGTAATAATTGTACACAGTGCTGGTGAGTATTGCACTTTATTTCTTAAAGGGGTCTTCCCACAAAGTTACATCTAGAAGGTAAATCCTGAGAAAACCTCCTAGTATCGCACTGAGATTTCTTGTAACATTCTAGTAAATCAGGATATGTAATAAACTACTATTCCTTTGGGATAAACTTAAATACAGAGATAAAACTTATAGCTCCTGGGCCACCATGCAAAATCTCCACGAGTCCCCACCTATAATGTGCCAAATAGTACTGGTGTCTTTTTAGGTCACCCCTCAGACACCAGGGCCCAGGTGCCAAGTCTACCCATGCACCCCCTATCGATACACCCCAGCTAAAATGTCTGAAGTGTACTATGTGTGAAGAATGAGGTTAATGCTACAGATATAAAATTCTGAAGATAAAGGGGGACTTGTATGAAAACGGTCTATGTCTAAGACTTCCTTTGTTGCCCATAGCGACCAATCAGAGCTCATAGCAATCAATCAGAGTTCATAGCGACCAATCAGAGCTCATAGCAATCAATCAAACCTCATAGCAACCGATAAGAGCTCATAGCAACCAATAAGAGCTCATAGCAACCAGAGCCCATAGTAACCATCAAAGCCTATAGCAACCAATAAGAGCCCATAGCAACCACTCAGAGCCCATAACAACCAATCAGAGCTCATAGCAACCAATCAAACCTCATAGCAACCGATAAGAGCTCATAGCAACCAATAAGAGCTCAGCTTTCATTCATATGGTGCTCTGAAAAACATAAAAGATGAGCTCTGATTGGTTGCTATGAGCTCTTATCGGTTGCTATGAGGTTTGATTGGTTGCTATGAGCTCTGATTGGTTGTTATGGGCTCTGAGTGGTTGCTATGGGCTCTGATTGGTTGCTATAGGCTTTGAGTGGTTACTATGGGCTCTGGTTGCTATGAGCTCTTATTGGTTGCTATGGGATCTGATTGGTTGCTGTAGGCTCTGAGTGGTTACTATGGGCTCTGGTTGCTATGAGCGCTGATTGGTTACTATGGGCTCTGATTGCTTGCTATGAGCTCTGATTGGTCACTATGTGATCTGAGTGGTTGCTATGAGCTCGGATTGGTTGCTATGTGCTCTGGTTGCTATGAGCGCTCATTGGTTACTATGGGCTCTGATTGGTTGCTATGAGCTCTGATTGGTTACTTTGGGGTCTGATTGGTTGCTATGGGCTCTGATTGGTTGCTATAGGCCCTGAGTGGTTGCTATGGGCTCTGGTTGCTATGGGTAACACAGACAGTCTTACTGCTAGACAGTTTTCATACACGAGGCCCAAAATATTTACCTTCTGGCTCATAGACTTGTCAATTTTCCAAAAATGTATTTTCAGGAGTCTCCTGCACACATCCATTCTGGTCACCTCTAGGTAAGTCGGAGAGTTTTGGATACATTATTCCCTTGATTAATAATTAGTGACCTCCTATCCTAGATTATCATCTATTTTTAGAATATTGTCACCTGTACTGATACAGCGAGCACCGAAATGTCATCCAATACTTCACTGTACACAGCTCATGCACATATAATTGCTCCATATCTTTCAACCACAAGGTGGAGGATTGCACCAGCTCCACTGGTGGGCCCCAAGAATCATCTCCACTGGTGGGCCCCAAGGATCAACTTCACTGGTGGGCTCCAGATCAGCTCCATTGGTGGGCCCCAGAATCAACTCCACTGGTGGGACCCAAGAATCATCTCCACTGGTGGGACCCAAGAATCAACTCCACTGGTGGGCCCCAAGAATCATCTCCACTGGTGGGCCCAGATCAGCTCCACTGGTGGGACCCAAGAATCTTCTCCACTGGTGGGACCCAAGAATCATCTCCACTGGTGAGGCCCCAAGAATCAACTCCAATGGTGGGACCCAAGAATCACCTCCACTGGTGGGCCCAAGAATCATCTCCACTGGTGGGCCCCAAGAATCATCTCCACTGGTGGGCCCAAAGAATGAAATTTCAATGGTGGGCCCTGCACATCCCAGTCTAACACTGGAACTGTCATAGATGCTGAGTACCCCTACTCCAAGGATCTCAATCGAGCCCAGTTTTTAGAATCTAAAAGTGTTTCATCTTCGATGTATTTTAATTTTTACTTCTAAAACTGAAGCCGTGTGTCTGCTTAATGGTTGAATATTTGAACACTTTTTTTGTGTTTTTCAGAGATCCATGTGACGCCAGATATTGTGCATGAGGGAGATTACCTAACCATACAATGTACGACATGGCAAGGTGGAAGCTCAAATATGCAGTTTGCTTTTTACAAAAATGGTGATTCTGTGAGAGGATTCAGTGTTTTTGGAGAAAATTCCATCTACCCTGCTCGGCTGGAGCACTCTGGATATTATTACTGTGAAGCCTCTTATCATTTTATATTTTATCCTATAGTAACTGAAAGTTATCAGAAATTTATCCATGTTTATGGTAAGTAGGTGCAAACACCAAATGCAACTTCTTTTACAAACCTTTATCCAATTCATGTCTAACACCCTTATTAACCCATTGAACATTAAAAAAGTGTTAACATCTCAGACGTTTCTAGTGTAGCGATAGGATGTGTCATAAATGCCTGATCGGTGTGGTTCCACCTTTGAGATGCACATCTGTCTTGAGAATGGGCCCCGAAAGTTTCCTTTCAGAACATAGAGTGGGTCGCGGTTGCGTGCTACTCTCGAATTCAGTTCTATTCAGTTCTATCCTCAGTTCTGAGGATAGCAAGCCTAACCTACTCTCCATTCTATTGATATGTCATAAATGTCTAAGGTGGCATTTTGTCATCTGCAGTTATAGGAAAATTTTAGTTTTTTGCCATTGTTAGCTCTCAGATTGTCCTTATAAAATTGTCAGTCCCTTCATCATTACTGACAGACAACACAGGGAGAACCTTTAATGCAAGAGTGGGCCCCAAGAGTCAACTTTACTGGTGGGCTCCAAGAACGTGCTCTACTGGTGGGTCCCAAGAAACACCCCTACTTGTGGGACTCAAGAATCAACTCCCCTGGTAGGGGCCAAGAATCCTCTCCACTGGAGGGCCCCAGAATCGACTCCACTGGTGGGACCCAAGAATCAACTCAACTTGTGGCCTCAAGCATTAACGCCATCATGTACCATCAAACACCTTCATGTTCCATCATATACCATCAAATGTTTTCATATACGATCATATACTATCAAATGTCTTCAAATTCCATCATATACCATCAAACACATTGATATTGCATCAAACGGCTTCATATTCCATAATATATCATCAAACACCTTCATATTCCATCATATACCATCATATACCATAAAATGACTCTTCCGTAACTGTAACCAGCCACTTATAGACTCCGTGGCCTCCAACGACAAGATATTTTTTTTTTGCCAGAAAACCCAAATCCTTGTCCCAACAGAGTAGTAGTTCCCGCTGTGATGTTCCATTGGGCCCATTGTGCAGCCTCCATTGCTTATGCCAAGTCCTTTCCATCAATGTCCTCTTGCCTCTGGTCCAGTCTCTACACATATCCCGTCTATACTCCCTGTTAATCTCATCTTGTGCACAATCTCAATCACAATTTTCTGGTTTCTTCTAGAGCTTTTCTCTGTTCCAAAAATGCAGGTGGTTCCAGATCAAGTAGTAGAAGGAGACGTCATGACCCTGACATGTGATACATATCTGAGTCCATACAGGAAGACAATAGAACTGCAATTTACCTTCTACAGAGATGGGCAAAAGTTTCAGAGGACCAAGTCTTCTGAAAAACATGAGTATCTGGTGGCTCATTTGGATGATTCTGGGCGTTATTGGTGCGAGATTTCCACTACAAGTGGTGTAAAGAAAGAAAGTCCCGCAAAAGATGTAAAGATTCAAAGTGAGTTCAAACACCAAGGGCGACATGTATGAAGCCCGCCGGGTCGGGGCGGGCTTTTCCGCTAGTTTTCCGGTGAAATCTGCGCCTGATTTACGTCTGGGCCGGGGCGCACTCATACATACAATGTAAAGTCCACCGCGCCTCGCCAGTGTGTTAGGCGCAGTGCGGGACTTAGGCGCAGTGCGGCGCTGCGCCTGAGATTCGCCGCCGGAGGTAGTGCACTCATACATGCGGGGAAAAGTCCGCCGCGCCTCGCCAGTGAGTGGGGCGCAGTGCGGGGACTGAGGCGCAGTGCGGCGCTGCGCCTAATATTCGCCGTCTGAGGAGGTGCACTTGTACATGCGGGGAAAAGGTCCCTGCGTCTCGCCAGTGTGTGGGGCACAGTGCGGGGACATGGGCGCAGTGCGGGACTGCGCCGAAAATCTGTTCCGATGCGAGACAGGCTGGAGCGGCGAGAAATCATTCCAGATGTCGGTGCGGAGTATGAATCAAAAATCGCCTTTATAAAGGCGTTTAACATTCTCAGAAAAAGAGCTGAAACCTTAAAAATAAAAAATACATAAAACAAAATCACTTTCCTATATCCTAATTCTTGAATTAGGATATAGGAAATTAGCGGGAAATACAGTAATTTAAATTCTGAAAGCTATTCTCATTGGTCGGCAAAAACCGGCCAATCAGAATAGGAGCGACAGTGAACCATTAAAACCTATGGAGAATTATTGACCAATCAGAATCAAAGGCGGGACAGTTCAAAATACAGTAAAAATGCAGAATAGAGCTGATTGGTTGAGCTAGCGGGGGCTTGGCTATCCCAGCCAATCAGAGCGTGAGACTTCTCCGATTGTAGTCTATGGAGAGATCGGCGCCATGCAATCTCGGCTCTCAGCGCCGTGAGGCATGGAGTATGACTAAAAAATCATTTTTATTAAGTGTAAAACATTATCAGATAAAGAGCTGAACCCTTCTTAAACATACATTATAAAATCCTAACAACGCATTTGTCGCCGAGACCGGCGCTACATAAGGAATTGCAATAGAGAGAATTGCGGGAAATACAGTAATTTAAATTGTTTAAGCGCTTCTCAATTGGTCGGCAAGAAGCCAGCCAATCGAATAGGAGCGAAAAAGACCCATTAAAACCTATGGAGAAGTTTTGACCAATCAGAATAGGAGCGACAGTGTCCCATTTTAACCTATGGAGAAATATAGACCAATCAAAATCAAAGGCGGGACAGTTCAAAATACAGTAAAAATACAGAAAAGAGCTGATTGGCTGAGCTAGCGGTGGCTTGCCTATCCCAGCCAATCAGAGCGCGGCTACTTCTCCCATTGTAGTCTATGGAGAGATCGGCGCACTGAAATCTCGGCGCTCAGCGCGTGCGGCATGGAGTTGAATAAAAAAAAAATTTTTATTAAGTGTCAAAATTATCAGATAAAGAGCTGATACCTTCTGTAAAAATAAATCAGTTAAATCCCGAACAACGCGTTTGTCGCCGAGGACCGGCGCTACATAGGGAATTGCAATAGAGTATCGCCGGGAAATACGTAATTCAAATTGTTTTAAGCTTCTTCTCATTGGTCGGATAAACCAGCCAATCAGAATAGGAGCGACAATGTCCCATTATAACCTATGGAGGAGAATTGACCAATCAGAATAGGAGCGACAGGGACCCATTCTAACCTATGGAGAAAAATTGACCAATCATATTCCAAGGCAGGACAGTAAAAATACAGTAAAAATGCAGAAACGAGCTGATTGGTTGAGCTAGCGGGGACTCGTCCAGCTTAGCCAATCAGAGCGCGAGCTACTTCTTCTAGAGTTTCTATGGGGAAAAGAAATTCCGAGCGCGCTCTGTGATTGGCTAAGTTAAAAGAGGCGCCGTTATTTGGACCAATGGGAGAGCGAGCGACGCTCCTATGGATTTTCTAATGCAATCTGAAATAAAACTGTACACGGCCAAAATCAAATTATAAGACTACAGAAGTGGTCCCGATGTGTATATAAAACGAATGATAATATGGGGGTAACGAAAAAAAAATATTAAATCAATCAAATCATGCTTATTTCTTTATTTTCGTTGCACCCATGCTATTGATCCTTGGATAACGAAAATAAAGAAATAAACATGATTTGATTGATTTAATATTTTTTTTTCGTTATCCCCCATATTATTATTCGTTTTCTGATTGGCTAAGCTGGACGAGTCCCTGCTAGCTCAACCAATCTGCTCGTTTCTGCCTTTTTACTGTATTTTGAACTGTCCTGCCTTTGAATATGATTGGTCAATTTTTCTCCATAGGTTATAATGGGTCCCTGTCGCTCCTATTCTGATTGGTCATTCTCCTCCATAGGATATAATGGGCCACTGTCGCTCCTATTCTGATTGGCTGGTTTATGCCGACCAATCAGAAGAGCTTAAACAATTTGAATTACTGTATTTCCCGGCGATTCTCTCTATTGCAATTCCCTATGTAGCGCCGGTCTCGGCGACAAACGCGTTGTTCGGGATTTAACTGATTTATTTTTACAGAAGGTTTTAGCTCTTTATCTGATAATGTTTTACACTTAATCAAAAATATTTTTTTATTAATACTCCATGCCGCACGGCGCTGAGTGCCGAGATTTCAGTGCGCCGCTTTCTCCATAGACTACAATGGGAGAAGTAGCTCGCGCTCTGATTGGCTGGGATAGCCAAGCCACCGCTAGCTCAGCCAATCAGCTCTTTTCTATATTTTTACTGTATTTTGAACTGTCCCGCCTTGGATTTTGATTGGTCAAAACTTCTCCATAGGATATAATGGGTCTTTGTCGCTCCTATTCTGATTGGTTAATAGTTCTCCATAGGTTTTAATGGGACACTGTCGCTCCTATTCTGATTGGCTGGTTTATGCCGACCAATGAGAAGAGCTTAAACAATTTGAATTACTGTATTTCCCGGCAATTCTCTCTATTGCAATTCCCTATGTAGCGCCGGTCTCAGCGACAAACGCGTTGTTAGGGATTTTATTAATGTACGTTTATAGAAGGGTTCAGCTCTTTATCTGATAATGTTTTACACTTAATAAAAATTATTTTTTTATTCATACTCCATGCCTCACGTCGCTGAGAGCCGAGATTGCTTGGCGCCGATATCTCCATAGACTACTATATGGTGAGAAGCAAAGCTCGCGCTCTTCTGATTCTGGCTGGCGGATATGGCTCCAAGCCCCCCTTCTAGCCTCAACACAATCAGCTGTTTTCTGCATTTTTACTGTATTTTGAACTGTCCCGCCGTTGATTCTGATTGGTCAATATTCTCCATAGGTTTTAATGGTTCACTGTTGCTCCTATTCTGATTGGCCGGTTTCTGCCGATCAATAAGAATAGCTTACAGAATTAGAATTACTGTATTTCCCGGCAATTTCCAATATCCGATTTCTTGATATTACGCCGTTCTAGATTTTTGGAAAGTGATTTTTTTAAATTAAGTTTATTTTTGAGGTTCAGCTCTTTTCTGACACTGTGTTACGCCTTTATAAAGGCGATTTTTTCTGATTCATACTCCTGCTGCACGGAGCGGAGCGTCGAGATTTCTGTAGCGATCTTCTATGCTTCCTCGCACGTTCCGATCCTGCTTCTCTTCGCCGCCGCCGGAGCATTTAGACCAAAATAAACCAGGTCTGCCTGTCGGAGCTGCTGAGCGCTGCACTGCGCCTCGCTTTGCCGACTCGCCATCGTACATGCCTCGGAGTATACGAGTGCGCCGCGTCCCGCCCCGGAACGCCCACACCGCGCCCTCACCGTGCCCATTGCCCGCCCCTTCATGCGGGGCGCAGCTGAAAGTGGCGAACGCTGCACCTAACACTGAATCCCCACGTCCGACAGTGGGATTCGGGCTGGGAGGTGCAGTATACACCTGAAAACAGGCGTAAAGCCCGTTCATACATGTCGCCCCAAGTTGGATTTCATTGCCGCTTCTACCGCTGCCTCTTTCCTACCAAAGGCTTCCATTTTCTATTTTTTACTAATTCTCCTAATACACTTCAACATCTTCTAACGTCAGAACAAATTTGTAGACTAACGATTTTCTTCTGCTCCTAGAGCTTTTCTCTACCCCAAAAATGCAGGTGGATCCATATCCAGTAGTAGAAGGAGACGTCATGACCCTGACATGTGACACAAGTCTGAGCTCATACAGGAAGACAACAGAACTGCAGTTTACCTTCTATAGAAATGGGAAGAAGGTGCAGGAACCCAGTTCATCTAAACTACATAAAATTCCTCAAGCTAAACTGGAAGACTCTGGGAATTATAAGTGTGAGATTTCTTCGACAAATGGTGTGAAGAAAGAAAGTCCAGAACAACATATCTTAGTCCAAGGTGAGTTCATGCCAAGCACCTCCTTCATGATGTTTTATGCAATATCTCTACCGGTCTAAGCAGTAAACCTGGTAAGATGAGGAGGGTAGAAGTGCACGAATATCAGAAGACTTTCAAAAAGCTAGAGCATTACAATGGTCATCAATATCTTACATCCACCGGAGCTATTCAACCTTCCAGAGTAAGGGGTGCACAACCCGTGGTCCACAATACTTTACTCTTCAGCTCTTAACCATCACTACTTAGAAATACTTCTTGGTTGTCCTGATGATTTGGAAGGATAATGGTATGGGGGGCACGGTTAGAACATTTGTGGGGGTACAATGCGACCAGCACTGTTGTGAAAGGAACCGTTGGATTGGAAAAGTTCTGTTTTTACGTTAAAGGAGCACCCAGTCAAAAGGGATACTGATCATGACCAATGTTCTCTTTGGTATTCTCCACATTCTTGTTTCATGCTCCTGCCCCTCGGTCCAGGACTTGTTTCAGTTATGCATTATAATGTATGTCAGCTGGCTGTCCCATGTACCACCACCCTGGAGAGAGTTCAGGAGGAGGAGAGGAAGACTGACTGTCTTTGTTGGTGTATTTCGATTGCTCAAATATGGGACATAGACAGTCAATTCTTCGGGCTCTACAGTGGGATATGTTGCACTTTTCCATCATACGTATACACCATCCTGATGAACTTCTAGGATATGACTACAACGTAATGTGAACGAGTCCTTATCTTGTCTATATTCACTGCTGATATCATCTTGTGCACAATCTCAGTAACAATTGTCTGTTTACCCCCAGAGCTTTACTCTGCTCCAAAAATACAGGTGTTTCCAAGTCCAGTGGCGGAAGGAGATGTCATGACCCTGATGTGTGACACAAGTCTGAGCCCTTACAGGAAGACGACAGAGTTGCAGTTTACTTTCTACAAATATGGGACAGAGGTTCAGAGACCCAGTTCATCTAAACTATATCAAATTAAGCTCGCTAAAGTGGAAGACTCTGGGTTTTATACATGCAAGATTTCCACTATAAATGGTGTGAAGAAAGAAAGTCCCGTAAAATATATCCCCATTCAAAGTGAGTTCAAACACCAAATCGGATTTCATTGCTGATTCTACCGCTGCATCTTTCCTACCAAAGCTTCCGATTTTTATTTTCTTCTAACTCCCCTAATACTCTTCAATATCTATCAACGTAAGAACAAATTTGTAGACTAATTAGCCATCGGCTTCCCTTCTGTAATCAAAGTATTTCTACCATTAAAGGGTTTGTCCAACACATAAAAACCTTAAAAATAGCTGCTAATTGTATAAAATAGAACTTTCATTGTTTTCCTTAAAATACAGTGGGTAGAGAAAGTATTCAGACCCCTTTAAATTTTTTCACTCTTTCTTTCATTGCCCCCAATTGGTAAGAACCAAAAATTTAAATTTTTTCTCATTAATGTGCACTCTGCCCCCCCCCCACCCATCTTGAAAGAAAAAAAAAACAGAAATGTAGATATTTTTGCAAATGTATTAAACAAGAAAAACTGAAATCTCCCATGGTCATAAGTATTCAGCCCCTTTGCAAAGTATTGAGTAGAAGCGCCCTTTTGAGCTGTTACATCCATGAGTTTTCTTGGGAATAATGCAACAAGTTTTTCACACCTGGATTTGGGGATTCTCTACCTCTTCCTTGCAGATCCTCTCCAGTTCCCTCAAGTTGGATGGAGAACGTTGGTGGACGCCATTTTCAAGTCTCTCTAGAGATGCTCAATTGGGTTTAGGTCAGGGCTCTGGCTCGGCCAGTCAAGAATGGGCACAGAGTTGTTCTGAAGCCACTGCTTTGTTATTTTAGCTGTGTGCTTAGGGTCATTGTCTTGTTGGGCCCACTGTGCAGCCTCCATTGCTTAGGCCAAGTCCTTTCCATCAATGTCCTTTTGCCTCTGGTCCAGTCTCTACACTTATCCTGTCTATACTCCCTGTTAATCTCATCTTGCGCACAATCTCAGTAGCAATTTACTGATTTCTTCTAGAGCTTTTCTCTACTCCAAAAATGAAGGTGAATCCCTATCCAGTAGTAGAAGGAGACGTCGTGACCGTGACGTGTGACACAAGTCTGAACTCTTACAGGAAGACGACAGAACTGCAGTTTATCTTCTACAGAGATGGGAAGAAGGTTCAGGAACCCAGTTCATCTAAACTACAAACAATTCCTCATGCTAAACTGGAAGACTCTGGAAATTATAGTTGTGAGGTTTCTACAACAAATGGTGTGAAGAAAGAAAGTCCGGAACAACATATCCTAGTCCAAGGTGAGTTCATACCAAGCACCTCCTTCATGATGTTTTATGCAATATCTTTACCAGTCTAAGCAGTAAACCTGGTAAGATGAGGAGGGTAGAAGTGCACGACCTTCATAAAAGTTTTCGAAAAACTAGAGAGTTACAACGGTCATCAATATCTTACATCCACCAGAGCTATTCAACCTTCCAGAGTAAGGGGTGAGTAGAAGCGCCATGAGTCTTCTTGGGAATGATGCAACAAGTTTTTCACACCTGGATTTGGGGATCCTCTGCCATTCTTCCTTGCAGATCCTCTCCAGTTCCCTCAGGTTGGATGGTGAACATTGGTGGAGCCATTTTCATGTCTCTCCAGAGATGCTCAATTGGGTTTAGGCCAGGGCTCTGGCTGGGCTAGTCAAGAATGGGGCACAGAGTTGTTCTGAATCCCCTGCTTTGTCACTTTAGCTGTGTGCTTAGGGTCATTGTCTTGTTGGGCCCATTGTGCAGCTTCCATTGCTTAGGCCAAGTCCTTTCCATCAATGTCCTCTTGCCTGTGGTCCAGTCTTTACACTTATTCTGTCTATACTCCCCCTTAATCTCATCTTGCACACAATCTCAGTAACAATTTTCTGGTTTCTTCTAGAACTTTTCTCTACTCCAAAAATACAGGTGAATTCATATCCAGATCCAGATCAAGTATTAGAAGGAGATGTGGTGACCCTGACGTGTGACACAAGTCTGAGCTCATACAGGAATACGACAGAACTGCAGTTTACCTTCTACAGAAATGGGAAGAAGGTTCAGGAACCCAGTTCATCTAAACTACATAAAATTCCTCTTGCTCAAAAGGAAGACTCTGGAAATTATAGTTGTGAGGTTTCTACAACAAATGGTGTGAAGAAAGAAAGTCCAGAACAACATATCCTAGTCCAAAGTGAGTTCATGCCAAGCACCTCCTTCATGATGTTTTATGCAATATCTCTACCGGTCTAAGCAGTAAACCTGGTAAGATGAGGAGGGTAGAAGTGCAAGAATATCAGAAGACTTTCAAAAAACTAGAGCATTACAATGGTCATCAATATCTTACATCCACCAGAGCTATTCAACCCTCCAGAGTAAGGGGTGCACAACCCGCAGTCCACAATATTTTACTGTTTGGCTCTCAACCATCACTGCTTAGACATCTTGTCCTGATGATTTAGAAAGACTATGGTATGGCTATGTTCACACGGCTTAATTGCGGGACGTATTTCGCCCCGCAATTACGGCGTGTGAACGGGGGTGTTATCGGGGGGGGCAGCAGCCCGCCGGTCCCATAGACATGTATTATTCTCGGCGCGTATACGCCATGAATAATTGACATGTCACTTCTCTCCCCGCTCGCCATATTGTGTGAGCAGGGAGAGGAGACGTAATCCATAGTTCTCTATGAAAACTGTGGATTACCGTAATGACTGGTACGTATTCCAGCCGTAATTCGCTCAGTACACCGCGAATTATGGGCTAAAATACGTCCCAAAATAAGCCGTGTGAACATAGCCTATGGGGGGCATGGTTAGACTAGCACTGCTCATGTGGATGGTGGGTTTGTAGGATTCAGAATCCAATAGGCTCGTTCCTCCCAGATGTTTTGTCTAATTAGTGGTTGAGTCGTTGACTCTGAATCCTATGGCTTTCCATATGAAATCTATGATCAGTTGTTTGAGTTTCATTAAAAAAATTTAAGGAATTTCTGTTGGAAGAGCTTGCGGTAAACATGGCATTTTGGTTTGGACTATTATGATAATTAAGATATTCTTATCAATCTTGACGTTGAGAGGCTTTGATTTAGAAACAAAATATTTAACGTTCTAGGTGGCTCAAGAAAATTCCTGGACAAAGATAATTTACTACTAATGTTGACTTTGTCTGATGGTCCTTTGGGTCCTCACATGTTTCTATGAATTCCCAAAAATTACCAAATCTCTAACATTTTTGTCTTCCTTAGTCCTCTTCTCTGGTCCAGAAATTAACATTCGCTCAAAAGGTCGACATATGACCCTGACGTGTGACACAAGTCCCAGTCCCACCGACAGACCACAAATCTGAAGTTTGCTTTCTACAGAGATGGGCAGAAGATCCGGGATTTTGCTTCACAGAATGAATATGAAATTCTGCTGGCTCAGTCTGACAATTATGGAGGATATTCCTGTGAAGTTTCAGCGACCAGTTCTGTGACAAAAAACAGCCAGATGAAATTTATTAAAGCTCAAGGTGAATACAAATATCCAATGAAACTAGATTGTGCTAAGGTGAATAGAAACTCCTACAAACTCCCTAACTGCAAAACCATATCTTCATTACCACTGGTGATCCCTTCTGCTCAACTCACCCTCTGGTATTATCCTTCTGAATGTTTTATTGACGACCATTTGTATTATCTTTATAACATCACACGTCACATTGGTGGAGGTTCAGGGGCTCTAATCTCTACCGAGGTCTTAGATGCTTGTTTAAGGAGACACAACTCATTAGCTTCTACATTGATTTTTATAGAAAGTTGAGCACTAACAAAAAGCTTCAAAATCCATCCATTTATGGTGTCTTCAGATCACATAGGATTATTATTATTTATTTTAAAGCGCCATTGATTCCAGGGCGCTGTACATTTGAGGGGGTTACATACACATATGATTATTAGGTTCAGCATAGGCACCAGGAAAGCTACGGCACATACCACAGAGGCATTCATAGGCCCAATTTGATCTAATGTGTGCCAAAGAGTATCATTATGGCTTGTTCCCACCTATATGCATTGGCATTCTTTAATAATCCCCTCAGAGTCATTAAGTTTTACATTGGGGTGCTAAGGGCACATATGCCACTGTATGCCTACACTATGGCATATGTTGGAGCCTTCCACCAGAGGACTTCCAGGAAGTTCTACTTGCATATGCCTCTGACCGAAAGCCTTGAAGTGAATAGAGCCTTGAACTATCAATGCGGATCTCAGTCCATCACATCTACCAATTTGAATTAAATTTGTACAAATAGTCCTAAATCTTTGAAACAAAATATATTTTCTGGTGGACCTTTATCTACTTCCTCAGAGAGCTCCTGGTTGGCGGTTGTCATAGGAAATAACGCTCTATTTTATTACCTTACAATTTGTACGATTCACTTATACCTCAGAAAATTCCAAATTATTTTGTACTGTGGACCAAAGAGATCTAATGTCTTCTAAATTTCAGGTACCACAATGGTCACACCAAAAGGAGTAAAGACTAGTGAAAAACCTCACTAAGCCAAGTTAACCTACTGGATTTTCCTTCTTAAATACTGGAGCATCACATGGCTGTTTTGGAAATGGATATGCTGTATCATTACTGATTTTTTTAGTTATTGTATAGAATAATTCGGAATTGATCCTATTAATCATGGTACGAGTACTCACCTAAAAGTTGTTTATGTGTGATTTTATGGTTCTTGTTGACTGGTTGTCCTCTTTTATGTATATTAGTATCTGTGTATAGAACCAAGCTACCTTCAATGAATAGTGTCACCAGATGTACGTAGTATGAATGAAAAAAATATATGTCTTTCAAGGTCAGGCTGGAGATGTGAAAGAAGGGGGAAGTATGAATGAAAAAAGATATGTCTATCAAGATCAGGATGGAGATATGAAAGAAGGGGAGGAACGGTTTAGGTCATGTTAGAACTTTGTACCCCACTTTGATCCATAGAAATCTGGAACCAGACTGCCCTACAGAAAAAAATGTTGCTCCTGTTTCCAAGTGACAATCAGACATTCGTATAGACTGGTGCCCAGAACCGAACTGCACATTTCAGATGAGGTTTCATCAATGCGTTGCAGAATGGTGCCATTACGTCCCTTTCCTGCAAGTCTATACCTTATTTAATACTTGACAATATCCTGCTGGGCTTAGAGGCAGCTGACTGACATTGAGCTGTTACATAGTCTATGATCTTCAGTACATCCAGATCCTTCTCCTAGTTTTTCCCCACCTAGGACATATGATTCCTGCAGATTATTAGTACCCACATGCAGAACTAAATTAGTTATCTACATCATCTCCATTTCCATTCTACATAATCTCCATTTTTCATTAAGTTGGTGAGATTTTGGGGCTTCGGAACTAATTATCAGTTTTCCATAGAACTATGGTTTCATCATACAATGGTTGTCCCAGAACCAGCTAATATTATCTGTTGAGGGTCTACTGCAATATCTCAGTTGCTGTATAATCACGAAGTTCCAGAGAGTACAAGAATGAAGCCACTTTGGCAGCAGTAATGAAAAGTAATGAACGCTGCCTTGTTCCTGGCTGACTGTACAGAATTGTTGTAGCCATGTCATCCATTAAGGTATACCCTTGACCTCCTTTGTTTGGTCCAACCAAATTTTCCAAATCCTAAAAATTATACTAGGAATTTTTGCAATTTAAGTCAGTAGCTCTAGGGATCAGGAAACTCTTCCAACTGATCAGGCCAAGCTCATTTTTGTAAAACCATACAATGGAAATGACCTAAATAACTTCAGATGTTCTCACACCCCTCTGCTGGGCAGCCTTCTCATAGAGCTGCGTAATTGTATTTTTTCCTGGTTATTTCTCTCTGTCTTCATTCCAAAGCAGTGTGGGCTGAAAATGCAGCAGTATTATAACTGCCCCTAAATGTCTCTCACACTGAACTTATCATATCCCATCTCATACATACAATAAAAACATTATAACATAATAATCCAAACTGAGATTGGTTCTATGATTTGGGTCACTTGGGTGTATCATATTTAGCATTAGAGCCCAATAACCTTCTCAATTCAGCTGCAAGACCCTTTGTGACAAGAGGTTTCACTTTGCTGCTTAGCAGTAACTGCTGCAAATGGATCTTGTGGCTGCAAAGGATGTTGTAATGATGTTTTCAATTGTACTATGATTAAAAGCAGGCTTGTGCTGGTCGCGGGACGGTAGGGGAAACCACCGGCAGGTATTGGGGCATGGTGTGCCCCTAGGCAAGGCAGGCCTGGGACTGAAAGCAGGAGACATGAGCAGTCATGTACAGTATCTGTAGGTTATGACCTAAGAATCAACTCTAATGGTGGATCCCAAGCAGTTTCCACCAGTGGAGAGGATTCTTGGGGATCGTCAGTAGAGTTGATTCTTGGGGCTCTTCCTACATTTACTGTACATGACTGCACATATTTCACGTGCCTCTTGCTTCCTGCCTCTCTTTCTCTGCCTTTCTTCCTGAAAAGTCACCATGACCAGGCTTTCCCCTGCTCCCCTGTGGGCCAGTACAAGCTTGGTCCCAAGAAACAACTGTACTGGGAGGCCCCAAGATTCAACTCCTCTGGTGGGCCTCACAAATAAACTCCATTGGTGGACACCAGGAATCATCTCCACTGGTGGGCCCCAAAAATCAACTCCACTGGTGGACCCAAAGAATCAACTCCACTGGTGGGCTCCAAGAATCAACTCCACCGGTGGCCCCAAGAAACAACTCCACCGGTGGCCTCAAGAATCATCTCCACTGGTGGGCCTCACAAATAAACTCCAGGGGTGGGCCCCAAGAATCAACTCTACTGGGAGGGTCCAAGAATCATCTCCACTGGTGGGCCCAAAGAATCATCTCCACTGGTGGGCCCAAAGAATCAACTTCTCTGGCAGGCCCCAAGAATCAACTTTACTGAGAGGCTCCAAGAATCATCTCCACTGGTGGGCCCAAAGAATCATCTCCACTGGTGGAACGCCAGACACTTTAGTCCGACATTAATTAATGGGGTTGTCTGGTCTTGATAAGTAGCATCTGCAGTTGGCTCTCAGTGAGTCATGAGCCTTCCTGACAGAGTGAGGAGATGACCGTGCTTGAGCAATTCACCCCATTCATTTCTAAGGGATTTCCAAATATAGCCAAGCTCTCTTTCCCTGAGAACGGCTCATACTGTAGCTTGCTTCAAACTGGCTGCAGTGCCTACTAATCGAGATAGAACAACCCCATTAAAGACACAACAGGGTCAGCATCACATCCGTGAAACCTTCAACCTTGCACTTTTTTCATAAGGACATGCTGGTTTGGATGAACTTTGAAGAATAAAAGTACATTTTTATAGATATATTTTGTTCGAAAGTTTGCATAATTTTTTTTATTGTTTAGCCTCATCTCTGGGTCTACGTGTCTTTCTCTGTAAATTCTCTGTAAATTCTGGAAAATCTACTTTATCTCTTGCACCATCAGTTGTTGGAAAAAGATCCATGTTTCTCAGCCAACATTACAAAGATATGTTTCCAATATTTTGTACACTAAATGTAATCGCTGTGCAATGAGAAGGTCTGGGACCTTCTACAATACTTTTTGTGTCAGCTGTCCAAGTTTTACCTCCAGAAGCTGATCCTGTTAACCTTGTATGGGTTTATTCTTGGGGCTCACTAGTAGAGTTGATTCTGGGGACCCACCACTGGTGGGTGCAAATTATTTTGTTTATGGCGAAACTGATTTCTGAGGAAAGTACGGTCTTATCTTTGGAGCTTGTTCAAAAAGTATCTCAAAAGGAGAGAATTTTTTTTATGATTGCGGGGTGTGTTGCACATAGACATTAGTGCCAAACTCACAGGTTGCGTAAAACTTAACCCTGTCTGATTAGA
This sequence comes from Phyllomedusa bahiana, assembly GCA_025379985.1. Lineage (NCBI taxonomy): Eukaryota > Metazoa > Chordata > Amphibia > Anura > Hylidae > Phyllomedusa > Phyllomedusa bahiana. Next base: position 101,522 of record JAODAL010003473.1, read on the forward strand.
GACCTTAACCACTATATTTTCCAAAATAAAATTAAAACATCCAACTTGACAACATGGATAAAAAGCTGTGGATGTGGAACTGCTGCTTCATTCTAATATCTGCCAAAACTAGATGCATTACCTGTCCTGTAAAGTGTGCACCTTGATCACTATTGATTATTTCAAGTTCCACAAATCTAAATATGACTTTTGACTTACTCTGAGCTGTTCCTTTACTTAACTGGCCATGCTCCCAGAGAACACATCTATCCACACGGGCACATATTTATATACCTCCATAATTGTATGGAGCCAATCTGTCATAGCAGCCAGGTAAGACCAGATGGACCTTGGAGCAATAGGACACCCATTAGTATGTCTCCAAATGGAATCCCCAAACATATTTGAGGGGGTCATCCCTCTTTTTACCATAATCAGCATTCAACTTGCAAGATAGATGACCGGACTTGGACTGGCCTACACGGCAGTAGGGGAAACCCTCAGTGGGCTCACAGGCATGATGGTCCTCTGGGCTTTGCAGGCCTGGGTCTGTTTGTCTGGGAGAGAGGCAGAGAAAGAGGGGGAGAATGCAAGAGTCATGTGCAACCGTGTGCATTAGCTGTATGGTGGGCCCCAAGAATCAACTCCATTGGAGGGCCCCCCAAAAATCAACTCCACTGATGAGTCCCAAGAATCAATCCAACTGATGACCCCAAAAATCAACTTCACTGGTGGCCCCAAGAATCATCTCCACTGGTATGCCCCAATAATTAACTTCAGTGATGGGCCACCAAGAATCACCTCATCTGGTGGGCCCCAAAAATCAACTCCATTGGCGGACCTAATAAATCAAATCCATTGGGTGGCCAAAGAATCAACTGGAGGAATTTACGAATCAACTTCATTGTTGGGCCCCGAGAATCAACTCCACTGGTGGGCCCCAAGAATCATCGCCACTGGTGGTACACAAGAATCAACTCCACTGGTGGCTTCAAGAATCAACTCCACTAGTGAGTCTCAAGAATCAACTCCACTGGTGGCCCCAAGAATCATCTCCACTGGTGGCCCCAAGAATCAACTCCACTGGTGGCCCCCAAGAATCATCTCCACTGGTGGCCCCCAAGAATCAACTTCAGTGGTGGTCCCCAGGCAGCCTAGTCTTACATTGCAGATGACTGGAGATCATAGAGCATTTTCAAGGAGAAGGCTTGTTGAACTATATCCTGTATAGCAAGAGCAGACAAGGAGTCTGTGGGTGTGAGCACAGTTCTCTTGCAGGGTGTATTAGGATATCTGGTGATTGAGATTGTCATCTGCTAGACTGACAAATTAGGTATACACGACTGTGTCAGAACATGGGCCCACTAGAGGATCCTCTGGTACTCCCTTGGGCCAATCTAACCTTCGGCCAGTTATTTTGGCAGCAGGATAGCATCCAATAATTCCCCTTTAAAGATAGCATGGCAATTTGTCTTTGTCGGACAATCATTTTCAAAGTTGTGGAACCCAATGGCATCCAACGTGTTTCACCTTACAAGCTTCATCAGGAGTTCCCATTCCATATTTCAGCTCCACAGTTTTAAGATCCTCACACAGTGTTTTCAGGCTTAATCATGAATATATGAAGACATGGCAGAGACCCCACACAAGCATAATACATCACAAATAGTACTTTGGATGATGTAAGTGAGCTTATAAATCAAAAACAAAACTCCAAAAACAGATGCCCCAGAAGGGGCAATAAACATCGCAGCAACGGATGCCTATATAGATAATAGTGCAATGTGCCAAAGAGTAAAAATAGGGTATTACAACACTGCCTGATACCAATAATGGTTTGATATATTGTGTAACCCTGCTGTTCATCATCCCACTGTCCAACACCCATTTCCCTGGAATAGGTTGTGACTCACTGCATTTTTTTTTATGTGTTTTTGGTTATAAAAAGACAATTTCTTACTTTGGAGTAAATTCAGAACCTCAGACAAGGAGACCAGGTCTGACTTACCCTTGCCCAGAGCCAACATGTCAAGCATATCACTGCTGCTGGTCATTTGTAAGTACTGCGTGTTGTTTCTTACATATTGTATTTTCTTCCTAGTGGTGAATGAAGAATGGCCTTTAGGCACAGTATAGTAAGAATGGGACTTATGTGCTCGCTGCTAAATTTTAGTATGGCCGAAATAGGTAACTGCTCGAGGCCCCTATTTCTACCATGGATGCAGAGGCGTAACTTCAAGCTCTTGGGCTCTGGTGCAGAAAGTGAAATTGGGCCCCCCAGTTACCATGCACCATTTACAATGCTGGTATCTTCCTATGTGGCAGGAGGGCTTTTGGGCCTCCTCAGGCTGCAGGGCCCGGTAGCAACTGCTACCGCTGCACCCCCTGTAGCTACGCCCCTGCATGGATGGTCTTCTATAAACATTCCCTCTGGATGGTTATATTCAATTTAAAGAGGTTTCCCTACCTTGCTGTTTTCCCTCTTCACATCCTGTTCAGGCTCAACTTCCTGCGCTGGTTGTGGGTGGTTCTTCAGCAGCGACTGACATTTTATCTCTTCTAGCCCCCAGATCTGGGACAAGGTATTCTGGTGCCCCAGGCCAATAAGGCATATACACAACACCTATATGAAAAAAATGGGCAATATATCTAAAGTACTACTACTGGTGATGGTATAAATATACCAATACACTCCAAAAAAAACATCACCACAACCAAAATAATAAAAAATTATAAATTTTATGAGATCAATTAAAACCAGATAAAAATAACCCCACCTATATACAGAAAATATAGTAACACCTAATCCAGGATCCAATCATATATCACTATACATGATTAACAAATATATAAACAACTATGTAAATACAGGAACAGACATGATAGGGCTTGTTCACACGGCGTTTTTCTGATCCGTTTTACGGATCCGTTTTACGGATCTGCAAAACGGATCAAACAATTGTCAGTGTGATTAACATTGAGTTCAATGGCAAAAGCGCATCGCTGTTCCCACGGGAGATCGGCGATGCGCTTTTGAGGGCTCTCCTGCGCTTTTCGCATCCGCTTTAAGAATTGACATGTCAATTCTTATTGCGGTTTACGCAAGTGAAAGCCCATAGGAGATAATGGAGTCCGCTTTTGGCACCTGTCCAAAAGCGCTCTACACTCTGGGCACGTATCAGCTGCGCTTTGCATCCTGAAAGCGGATGCGAAAAGCGCATTGGGAGGCTGGACGGGGATCGCTGGAGAGGTGTGTGGCGGCAGCGGGAGCGCAGGTGAGCGGCGGCAGCGCAGGTGGAGCGGCGGCAGCGCAGGTGGAGCGGCGGCGGCGCCGGGGAGCGGCGGGCGCGGAGGTGGGCGGCGGCGGAGGCGCAGGGGACTCGGAGGTGAGCGGCGGCTGTGGGAGCGGTGTCAGTGAAGGTGCGGTAGATTTGAAATGGTAGGATGAGTGCCGGGGGAGGAGACCATTGAATGGCGGCGTCGGGGGAGGAGAACATTGAATGGAGGTGCCGGGGGAGGAGAGAGGGAGAGACCGACCCGAAAACGCATCCGGAAAGCGGATGCGTAAAACGCAAGAGAAAAAGCATTCAAAACGGATCCAAATAAAGTAACAACTGCTGCGTTTTGCGGATCCGCTTTCCGGATGCGCTTTTCAAGTGCCAAAAACGGATCCGTAAAAAGGATCCAAAACGCCGTGTGAACAAGCCCATAATGTTAAAAAAAAAGGATACACACAAAAACATAAACAGAGTAGAAATACTGAACCTGCAATAGAATAATGGACAGGGCTGCAAACCCCGACGTACGTTTCGCTATTAGCTTTGTCAAAAGGAGTCTGCGGTTTGCAGCCCTGTCCTATTGCAGTATTATTTGGGCACTATATAGATTACCTGTGCACTTTTAGCGCTATTATGTGTTGACTGTATGGCAATATTATATAGACGCTGTACAGTTGTGTTGTTTGTTCACTCCTGGCTTTAATATGTTCTCATTGTAACACTTTGTTGTGTTCAGTGCATAGCGCTATTACTTGGACATTTGTATGCTAATATAACACAGTAATATAACCTATAATATAACCTATAACCTTCACTAACCTTGCTGTCACTACTTCCTCCTCAAACATGTCCGCCCCCACCTCCTGTCTCTTTCCCCCTCCTTGTAGATTGTAAGCCCTCGCGGGTAGGGTCCTCTCTCCCTCTGTCGTGCCAATTGTCATTATCCCTTATCACTGTACTCGTTTGCCTTATGTAATGTATGTAACCCCCTCGAATGTACAGCGCCCTGGAATCAATGGCGCTTTAAAATAAATAATAATAATTTCATTCTTTCAAATTGGAACAGGAGCTGAAATAGATCTTTATCTGAACCTGTTCCCACAACCTGTTCCTTAATCTGAAACACTCTAAATATAGTTATTAGCTTGGAATGCAGCTTATTCCAATGACAACTTTCATCATGGGTCTAATAATGATCCCCTGGGTAACTGGCTTTGTGGCCCCAAAACACCTAAAATTCTTTCAAAATATGTTTAACATAAAATCTAACATGTAATATTGTTTGTGTCTTGCAGTAATGATGGCGCACAACGCTGGTGAGTATTACACTTTAGTCATTAATATTTACAAGGGCTGATTTTTGGGGTCTGTGAAGAGGGTCCATTCTGAGCCATGTCTGGGTAGATAATAAATTAGAAGTATTTTAGGATAACCTCAAATGCAGAGGTGAAACTTAAATCTTCCATTCCACCATGCAAAAAAGCTCTAACATGAGCCCCACCATCTGTGGGGAAAATAAGTATTTGGGAAAACTTGCAAAGCCACCAGTGTATCACCTACAAAGAATGGAAAGGTCTTTAATTTTTACCGTAGGTTCACTTCAACTGTGTGGCAATCTAAAACAAAAATCCAGAAAATAACATTGTATGATTTTTAAATAATTAATTTGCATTTTATTGCATGAAATAAGTATTTGGTACAAAAGAAAAACAGGACTTAATATTTGGTACAGGAACCTTTGTTTGCAGTTACAGAGGTTGGACATTTCCTGTAGTTCTTGACCAGGTTTGCACACACTGCAGCAGGGATTTTGGCCGACTCCTTCATACAGACCTTCTACATTGAGTTTCAGCTCCCACCCAAAATTTTCGATTGGGTTCAGGTCTGGAGACTGGTTTGGCCACTCCAGGACCTTGAAATGCTTCTCACGGAGCCACGCCTTAGTTACCCCAGCTGTGTGTTTCAGGTCATTGTCCTGCTGGAAGAACCAGCCATGACCCATCTCAATGCTCTTACTAAGGAAAGGAGGTTGTTGTTGGCCAAAATCTCACGATACATGACCACATCCATCCTCCCTTCAATACGGTGCAGCCGTCCTGTCCCTTTTGCAGAAATTCCCCCCCAAAGTATGATATTCCCACCTCCATGCTTCACAGTCGGGATGATATTATTGGGGTTGTACTTATCCTTCTTCTTCCTCCAAACACGGTGAGTGGAGATGACACAAAAAAGTTGTATTTTGGTCTCATCTGGATCATCCAGATGGTCATTGGCAAACTTCAAAAGGGCCTGAACATGTTCTGGCATGGGCAGGGGGATCTAATGGCGACGTAGTGTGTTACTAATGGTCATCTTTGAGACTGTAGTCCCAGCTTTGACATTGACCAGGTCCTCCTATGTAGTTCTGTGCTGATTCTTGACCTTACTCAGAATCATCCTAACCTCATGAGGTGTGATCTTGCATGTATCCCCAGAACGCGGAAGATTGACAGTTATCTTGCGTTTCTTCCAACAGTTGTCACCTTCTCACCAACCAAGCTGCTTGTATATTGTCCTGTAGCCCATCCCAGCCTTGTGCAGGTCTACAATTTTCTCCCTGGTGTCCTTAGACAGCTCTTTGGTCTTGGACATGGTGGAAAGGTTGGAGTGTGATTGATTGAGCGTCTGGACAGGTGTCTTTTATACAGGTAACAAGTTCAAAAAGGTGCAATTAATAAAGGCAATGAGTGCAGAGTAGAAGGTTTCTTAAATAAAACAGGTATGTGAGAACTAGAATCCTTGCTGGTCGGTCGGTGATCGAATACTTATTTCATGCAATAAAATGCAAATTAATTATTTGAAAATCATACAACGGGATTTTCTGGATTTTTTTTAGATTCTGTCTCTCAAAGTTGAAGTGTATCTGCGATAAAAATTACAGACCTCTCCATTCTTTGTAGGTGGGAAAACTTGCAAAATCGCCAGTGTATAAAAAATTTTTTTTTTTGCTCACTGTATCAAGTGCCATATAGTACTGGTGTCCTTATGCACCAGGGCCAGATCGTACTTTTACCTCTGCACCTCCTATAGTTACACCCCTGCTAAAATATTACAACTAGACTAATGTGACTAATGAAAATAACACTAAAACTGTCAACTGTTGAAGATAAAAAATAACTTCCCGCTTATGGGCTTGTTAATTGACTGGATATTTTGGGTTTTTTTAGGAGTTGCATTCACATATCCATATCCAGGTGAGTCTGAAAGACTAAGTTAGATTATTCCTTGGAAAGTGACATCACTTTCTTGATTTTCATTACATGTGCAAAAACAGCAAACACCTCATTTTTATCCCATACATGTACTTTTTCTATGCATCTCAACCAATAGGTGACATATTGCACTGCTACTGCTATGGGGCCCAGAGGTTAAGGGTATATTTACTATTTTGCCATAGGCAAACTTAAACTCTATCAGTTCTCAATCTATAAAGCACTAAAACTTAACTTTTATTATGTACAACACTTAACCTCTATACACACTATTTTAAAAACCTGATTTCTAACCTTTCAATTTGTCCCTTTCTAATTGTGAAGGAATAAATCCTTTTCTATTATCAAGTCTGGTGGAACGCCACCTATTAGCAGGGAAACCCTATATATGCAGTGATTTACTAACTCCAAAAAAGGAATCCAAAACATCTTACTTGGGCAGTCATCCCTAATCTAATGGGCATGAAACATATAAGGTTTCCTTGTGAGACCCTCTGCAGCGGGTAACACAGTAGAAAGAGGTAGGAAATCATAAATTAAAATGTCATGCCTGACCTCCCCAACATGTTTCACCAGCTAATTGGCTTCATCGGGGACAGAGGCCCGGTCAGAGGTTAAGGGGGCCCACTCAGGTACAAGAAAATTGGAACAAGTAGTTGGGGGCTTTCTGCTATATAATAATACTATTAGGGTTACCTAATATATAGAGGTATTATTTATACCTTTAGTTATTGTTATTTATGCTGCTGTTTTCGTTCACTGTCATTAGGTGGTTGGGAACCATCTCATGCTATGGGGACTTATGAATTCCAGATATGCCCCTGATTGTAGTGCAGGGGTACAAAGTATTAAAACTCCTGGGCTTGAGGTGGTTCAGAATAGATGTTATTGGATAAATTAATAATTACTGCTGGGAATAGTTTAAGAATGGAGCTGTGTATCTTTTTGAGGTAGATCTACACAACGTACGGCCCATGGGCTACTTGTGGCCAGCCCATAGGTTTTCTGTCGACCTGCGACAGATAAATGGGGGTAGCCGTGCACGCACGACACTGACCATGCCTTTTTATTGTAGTTCCAAATACAACCCAGCAAGTGCTATTGCCGCAGTGAATGAGTGTGGCTGCACATGGGCTACAAGCCGCCCTCAGTGAAAGGGAAAATGGCCGCACTTGCAAAGCTCTCCCACATTCATTTCTATGGGAGTTTTGAATATAGCCGAAGAAGTGTGCTCCCCTTTTATTTTGTCTAGTGCTCTGAAAAAATGAAAGGGAAGCCTTGATTGGTGCTATGGGCACAAACTTTGACTTTCTGCCATTATCTTATCCTCCTGTGTCATCCAACAGCCACGTATTATGGAGATGTTTATGGAAATCATTATGGAGATGTTTATGGAGATCAAGATGGAGTTGTTTATGTAGATCATTATGGAGATCATGATGGAGATGTTCATGGAGCTGATTGTAAAGATGGCCATGGAGATCATAATGAAGATGTTTACTCAGATCATATTGTAGATGTTTATGGAGATCATAATGGAGTTGATTACATAGATCATTATGGAGATCATAATGGAGCTGTTCATGGAGATCAAGATGGAGTTGTTTATGTAGATCATTATGGAGATCATGATGGAGATGTTCATGGAGCTGATTGTAAAGATGTTCATGGAGATCATAATGAAGATGTTTACTCAGATCATATTGTAGATGTTAACGGAGATCATAATGGAGATGTTTATGGAGATCATAATGGAGATGATCACGGAGATCCTAATGGAGATGTTCACGGAGATCCTAATGGAGATGTTCATGGAGATCATAACGGAGATATTAATGGAGATCCTAATGGAGATGTTCATGGAGATCCTAATGGAGATGTTCATGGAGATCATAACGGAGATAGTAATGGAGATCATAATGGAGATGTTCATGGAGATGTCAATGGAGATCATAATGGATATCCTTACGACAATCATGATCATGAAGGATATAAAGTTTGATGACCAGCTCCTTTCCTTTTCCTATGATCAAGTTATTGTAACTCTGCCACTAGAATCACTGCTTTGTAATCTAGATATTCTTTTCTATCGAACCCCTCACATTTCCTACCTATTTTTCTAATGTTAATATGCTTGTACACCTACATAAATATGCTTGTTACTGCTGCTTTTGTTTCCCCTTCTTCCTACCCTTCCTCCTTATCTATAACAAGGGGACAGGGGCCACAGATCAGATAGCATGTTCAGTCTGACAGATTCCCTTTATATAATTATAAGTTTTAAAATGAGGTGGTCCCATGGACAGGTATCTAACTGAATCCTAAACAGTGTCAGACCCTTCCATCAGAGGTAAATTTCAAGAGACGCTTCTGACATACATCTCTAACAGAAGGCTTTGGTGTGAACAGAGCCTTGGACTATCAATAGGGTTCCTATTCCCTCATGACTACCTCTAGCTGAGAAATGCTACTGATATACACCTCTCACACAAGGCTTTGATGTGAACAGTGAGTCTTAGACTCTCAGTGGGGTTCCCAACTGCTCATGCAGGGCTGTCTTATCCATTGGGTGCACTAGGCAGTTGTCCGAAAGACCTCAGGAGCATAGTGGGCCCCAGGTGGGTAAGAGATATATCCTGGGAATCCAGAACATGTGTCCTGGATCCCCAGGTCGGGGCTCTCATTCAACTGTTTGTGTGTCCTCAGGATGCCAATTAGTCTTGTAGGCCACAGGCTGCTTTAAGTTGTCCTCTTCTCTACTCCTTTAGATAGCTCCAGATTAGTGGTTGTCATAGGAAAAACTCTCTATTTTATTAGCTTACAATTTGCATTATTCACTAAAACCTTGCAAAATTATATTTCATTTTCTAATGTGCACCAAGGTGATCTAGTGTTTTCTGAATCTCCGAGAATCTAGACATGTGACCTACGATGAGCAAAGACAACAGACAACCCCAGTAAATAAGTCACCCTACTGGATTTTCCTCCTGAAAACCCGAGCACCACATAACTTTAGCTGAACAGAACAATCCAGAGCTGATATTAGATGCTGCTTATGTCCTAATCCACTATTTTATTGTTCCTGCTGATTTATTTGCTTCTTTTATGTGTTTTAGCACCTGTATATAGAAACAAGCTACACAAAGATTATTGTGACCTAAAATATGTAGAAAGGGGTCAGTCCTGGATAAAACTGCCAATAATAAAAAATTATACCTTACCGATACACAGTATGGCCTTGATTATGTATGCATGTTTTGTATTTCCACTAGGAGGCGACATGGTCCCTGTCTTTTTTATCTGTTTATTTTTGTTTTACTAGTTTTTGAGTATGCTATTATACTATACTAATATATTACAGACTATACTATTATACTATATACTATTATACTATACTATAATATATATTATACACTATACAATTATACTATACTATTATGCTCATATATCACAGACTATACTATTATACTATACTATATACTGTAATATATTATAGACTATACAATTATACTATACTACTATGCTAATATATTACAGACTATACTATTATACTATACTATATACTGTAATATATTATAGACTATACAATTATACTATACTACTATGCTAATATATTACAGACTATACTATTATACTATATACTATACTATTATATTACAGATTATACTATTATACTATATAGTATACTAATATATTAGACTATACAATTATACTATACTACTATGCTAATATATCACAGTTTATACTATTATACTATACTAATATATTACAGACTATACTATTATACTATACTACTATGCCAATATATTACAGACTATACTATTATACTATACTACTATGCTAATATATTACAGACTATACTATTTTACTATACTATGTACTATAGTATATTATAGACTATACAATTATACTATGCTAATATATCACAGACTATACTATTATACTACATAATATACTATTATACTATACTATAATATATTATAGACTATACAACTATACTATACTACTATGCTAATATATTACAGACTATACTATACTAATATATTACAGATTATACTATTATACTATACTACTATGCTAATATATTACAGACTATACTATTTTACTATACTATGTACTATAGTATATTATAGACTATACAATTATACTATGCTAATATATCACAGACTATACTATTATACTATACTAATATATTACAGATTATACTATTATACTATACTAATATATTATAGACTATACAATTATACTATACTACTATGCTAATATATTACAGACTATACTATTATACTATATACTATACTAATATATTACAGGCTATACTATTATACTATATAATATACTATTATACTATACTATAATATATTATAGACTATACAATTATATTATACTACTATGCTCATATATTACAGACTATACTATTATACTATACTAATATATTAAAGACTATACTATTATACTACACTATACCAATATATTATATACTATAGCACTGTATTATATACTATACTTTTATACTATACTAATTATTATATACTAATCTATTATACTACATATTATACTATATACTAATAAATGATATACTATACTATATATTATACTAATATATTTCAGACAATACTATTATACTATACTAATATATTATAGACTATACTATTATTCTATGCTAATAAATTATAGACTATACTGTTATACTATATACTATATTATACTAATATAGTACAGACTATACTTTTATACTATACAGTACTAATAATTATATACTAAACTATTATATTATATACTATGCTAACAAATTATATACTTTACTATACTATAGTATACTTTAATACTTTACTAATATATTATATACTATACTATAAACTATACTATATATTATATACTACAGTATTATAATATATACTATACTAATATATAATATACTATAGTATTATACTATACTAATAAATGATTTACTATTTCACTCGTTTATTGACTTATCTATATTATGTGGGTCAATAGCTATACAAGGGCTACATTATCAGTACTATATAGTGACTAATATCACCCTAATGTTACTGAACAAATCAGTATAGCAAGATCAATAATACCAATAACAACAATATACAAGGACCAAATAATTACGCCACACCCTGACCACATATCACCACCATAAAGAGACTTAATATATCCATTGTACTGTTACTGAATATAAACCATTACACTAAGACCACTATTACCGCCATGCAGTGATCATATAGTGGTAGATAGCAGTTCACAGGCTCTGCAGACATACAAGTGATTACAGGGCAGTTACATTTAGTGACTCACAGGTGACGTCTTTTTTCTTTCTTCATGCAGTCCAGACCATCATGATGATTTCTCCCGCTCACAACTCGTCCCTGTAGAATTTACCACACAAACATGTTAGACTCCAAACAGGGAAATTTCCCCCAACTACAGGGCGCTCATTTGTGCCGCTAGTAGGTAGGAACACCCTCCATATAGTAGACAGCCCCACCAGATTAGACAGGCGGATAGGAAGAGGCTTCTTCTAGGTAGGTTAGACCTTAAAAATGAGATAAGTGCAGAATCTTCCAATTAAGTAGGTAAAGTCCCCCTTCAGTTTAGGGCCCCTTCTAGTAGGTAGTAAGGTAAGTAGTTAGAGCCACTTAGGGCAGGCAGATAGGGACACTACATAGGCCCCCAGTATATAGATAGGCAGGTAATTGTGCCCACAGTATACAGCTAGGCATGTAACTGGGCTCCCAGTACACAGATAGGCAGGAAGTTGGGCCCCCAGTATATAACTAGGCAGGTAATATAGCCAACAGTATAGCTATCCAGGTAATAAAGCCCCCAGTATATTGATAGCCAGGTAAGACAGCCCCCACTATATTGATAGGTAGGAAATATGGCCCCCAGTATATTGATAGCCAGGAGGCGTGACATACTCATGCCGACTGTGCTGGAGCAACCAATGAGAGCCCATAGCAACCAATCGGAGCCATAGCAACCAATCAGAGCTCTTAGTAACCAATCAGAGCTCATAGCAACCAATCAGGGTTCAGCTTTCATTTCATACTCTAGAAAAACAAAAGCTGAGCTCTGATTGGTTGCTATGGGCTCTGATTGGTTACTATGGGCTCTGATTGGTCGCTATGGGCTCTGATTGGTCGCTATGGGCTCTGATTGGTCGCTATGGGCTCTGATTGCTTGCTATGGGCTCTTGTTGTTATGAGCTCTGATTGGTTGCTATGAGCTCTGATTGGTTGCTATGAGCTCTGATTGGTCGCTATGAGCACTGATTGGATGCTATGAGCACTGATTGGATGCTATGAGCACTGATTGGATGCTGTGGGCTCTGATTGGTTGCTGTGGGCTCTGATTGGTTGCTGTGGGCTCTGATTGGTTACTATGAGCTGTGATTGGTTGTTGTGAGCTCTGATTGGTCGCTATGGGCTCTTATTGGTTGCTGTGAGCCCTGATTGGTTGCTATGATCTCTGATTGATTGCTGTGAGCCCTGATTGGTTGCTATGGGCTCTGATTGGTTACTAGGAGCTGTGATTGGTTGTTGTGAGCTCTGATTGGTCGCTATGGGCTGTGATTGGTTGCGATGGGCTAGGGTTGTTATGAGCTGTGATTGTTTGCTATGAGCAACAAGGACAGTCTTCATACATAAGACCCATTGTACAAACTTTCCATCACTTCTTCATACACGAGTGATGAATTCAAAAGAGGAATTTAATTATTTTCTAGTGAAGCTCAAATCCTAAAAAATAAGTGATGTGAAACCTTTCATTGTTCCTGTGTTCAGTATTTCGGGGATGTTCCAAAAAATCTGACATTTCTGATAAATCAAAATAATGCATTAACGAAAATAACTTTAGGGATGTCTCTGTTAAAGTGTTTGGTCCAAGAGCCCAATGAAGACCACCATGGACCAATCAGTGATGGGTCATCCATAGTGGCATCACAGCTATTTGTTATATGAAATATTCATACGACCACAGGCACCAATGACCTTGTGATGTTACTGTAATGTAAAAGTAATACAAGAGCTGAGCTCTGATTGGTTGCTATGAGCTCTGATTGGTTGCTATGGGCTCAGATTGGTGGAAATGGGCTCTGATTGGTGGCTATTGGCTCTGATTGGTTGCCATGAGCTCTGATTGGTCGCCATGAGCTCTGATTGGTCGCCATGAGCTCTGATTGGTGGCTATGGGCTCTGATTGGTTGCTATGGGCTCTGATTGGTCGCTATGGGCTCTAATTGGTTGCCATGAGCTCTGATTGGTTGCCATGAGCTCTGATTGGTCGCCATGAGCTCTGATTGGTCGCCATAAGCTCTGATTGGTCGCCATGGGCTCTGATTGGTCGCTATGGGCTCTAATTGGTTGCTATGTGCTCTGATTGGTTGCCATGTGGTCTGATTGGTTGCTATGGGCTCTGCTCGGTCGCTATGGGCTCTGCTCGGTCGCTATGGGCTCTGCTCGGTCGCTATGGGCTCCGATTGGCAAGAATAGGACACAAGGAGGCATGGAGTGGTCTGAATTTTTCATTAGGGTGTGCTATGTGCCTTGTCCCAGTCCTGCACATAGCATCCCCCAATGAAAAATTCAGACCTCTCCATGCCTCCTTGTGACTCTTTCCTGCCTGGGATGAAGTTGCCCCTAAGAGGTCACCTACCTTCACCTACCCATTGTCCCGGCCATGGCTGGCAACTACCTTTCATGGTAGAGTATTCTGCGAATTCTGATCTGAGGTTCCCTTGCTGGGCCCAATACTGTGAACCAGGGAATAATCAGACTTCATGTTCTAGTCTACCCTGAGCCTTAGGACTATAGCACTGGAAGTCCACCACAAATTTCGGTAAGGCGCAGTACAAAGAGCTGTGCCACAAGTGCACAAAATGTTTTAGACCCATCAGGAACTAAATTGAGAATATTGGACGCTGCTCTTTTTGGAGGAACCTCAACGAAAACCAAAAAATTCTTGTTTAACGTTTCTGGAACAAGGGTTGAAATTGCTCCACAGATCACACAGATGATAAGTGATGACGACGGGTCCTGTGCACTTTCAGATGACTCTTTATCCACATCTGTTTCCTGGTTCCAAAATAATACAATGTGCCCCATGTGCTGAATTCACCGCTTCCCTTTTTCTAGTCCGGCTTCTCTGTAGTGATAAAACACTATCTTCAGTCTTCAGTAAGTTCCTGGGGGTTAAGTTGAAGTCTAACATCATGTTTAAAGGGGTCGTCCACCTCAGTCTGTGACAATGGGACAGTGGTGTTTAGAGCTGCAATAATCATCAACTCTAGTCTCTTACCTATGGAGAGGACTACTACTTCTCCGGAGTGGCCAAGGTTGGGGTCATGAATCCTTCTGGTGTTGAATGTGGGCCTTGGCTTAAAGGGGTATTCCCATCTTTTCCTTTCACAAGTCCGGCCTTACTCAGCTGTGCTTGGGACTCCTATAAAAGTGAACAGAGAGAGCCCACATGGGCGCACACCTATCTTCTTCATTCCCTGTGGCCAGAGCAGGCTCGGGAGGACGAGATGGAAATATCCCTTGAAGATTATATGAAGCTTTGGGCTATAGTTAAAAGTTGTATAAAAGGTATCAGGACAGGGTGAAGCGGAGTCATATATAACCTGAAGAGATCCACATCAACGTATGTACAAGCTTGACCCATTTTGGTTTCCGTCTTTAGGGCAACATTTTGTTAAGGTAATTGACCCGTGTAATCTATCTACATAGGGAGGCAGCAGAGCTCAGTCATGTTCCATGAGATGAATGGTGAACTATGCCATAAATGCCTGATAGGTTAGAGTGCTACCTTAGGACAATGGGGGTTCCCTGATGGAGAGGTGGCTGTGCAGGTCTATAACTTTCTCCATTGAAGTCTATGGTAATTACAAAATACAGTCGAAGGTGCTTGCTCTACTGTCTCTGTAATTCCCCTAGACTTCAATATCTGATGCCTGTTCTCCAGAGAGTTGGGGTCTTAGAGATGGGTCACCCACCTATCACATGTTTATAGTATTTTCTGTGCCTTATGCCGTTAATGTCCAAAGTGGAAAAACCCATAAGTGGTCAATGAGTCAAAGGAACGGGTGACAAATCCACTTCTGCTATATATAAACATACAGATCACGAGGTCATGGAAAAAAAAAACTAGTTTATTTAACTCCAATTTATGGTGCGATCTACAGCCAAAGCCTTTTTCATCATTATACAGTATTTTCCTAGCAGCTGTATATTTGCAGAACTGCAGATCAGAACCCAATGTGGACACAAGCAGTTACGGGGGTAACCTTAGTGAAGGTTTTGGTGAACATTTCTTCACATCACCATGACACAGCAAGCAGGGAAGGTAGTTCATTGCCAGGCCTCCGCTGACCCATGTAACGCTGGTCATGCGCACTAGATAGAGTGGCTGTCGTCAGGTGCCCACTTCTCCAGAGCCCCCCAAATACATGTTATGCTGGCATGGCCAAGAGTAAAGGTGTTCTATTTGGGAAATGGAGACAAGGCTATTGGTGGACTCCTCTGATGGAGACTTATTTTTCTGACAACAGAAGGATCGGGTCAGGATCAGACTGGCCCACAGGTTAACAATAATAACCACCGGTGGACCCAAGCACAGTCACAAAAATGTAACCCTAATATTTCAGGGACCAAGAGGTCTAGCAGAAGTCAACATCATTTGGAGATGGCTTTAAAACCAATCACCAGATATTCTATTAAACACAATATGGAATGACTACTTAAAAGAGGCTGTGTACATGTTCTGTATAGATAGGGAGTGGACATTCAAAATAAATTGCACTGCTGGGCCTATAGAGCAATTTCTTGTGTTGTGCCTGGAGGACAATTTACTTAGGTGGGCCTCTAGAACAATTTCTTCTGGTGGGTCTACAGAACAATTTGTTCGGGTGGGCCTAGAGAACAATTTCTTCTGGTGGGCCTATAGAACAATTTCATTCACTGGGCCTATAGAACAATTTGCTGTGCTAGGCCTACAGAACAATTTCTTCTGGTGGTCTTTTTGAACAATTTCCTCTGTGGGTCGGTAGATTAATTTCCTCCACTGGGCCTACAGAACAATTTCCTCCGCTGGGTCTATAGAACAATTTCTTCTGGTGGGCCTATAGAACAATTTATTCTGGTCAGTTAATAGAACAATTTCCTCTGCTGGGCTCAAGGAATGTCAGTCCGACACTGGATTAGGTAGTTGAAACCCAACCACCGTAACCTTATCTTTCCCAAATATCTTCCATTGGAGAAGAGAGTTCCTATACACAGTAGATGACTGGTCGGTCCAGCTAAAATCAGTGGGTTTGACCATAATTTATATAAAGTACATGGCCAGATTAAGACAGCAAACTCTATATCCTAATCAACGGTCTTCTTGACTGAGAGGCTTTGAGTGGCCCATCCACAACCTCTTTCTTGTGAAAGTACCATGGAGCGGGTCATGTAATACCCCTTCTCCAATCACTCGAGAAGGTTGTAGGTTCTTGTAGGACCATATAGTGGACACAAGAGGCCCAGTAGTTTACTTCAATTAGGGCATCTGCTTCCATCAAAGCCTCAATCATATCCAAACATGGAGGTCCGGATTCATTGTGGTATTGTAGACTGGAACCAACATCACTTCCATATTGACTGGACCCTGAAAGACAATGATAAAAATTATTAGCAAAAAGTCACTGTCCAAAAACTCCACCTAGAGTTGCCCCAAAGGTAAGTCCAATTTCTGTAAAAATACTGAGCAGCATTAGTGTTCTTGATCCAATTGAAAAAAATGGACCTCCACATCACATATTATATCAATAGGAGCACAGTTATGGCCTAAAGGGCCTGTATTACGCCCCAAGCTGCCACTAGAACGGAAAAAACACCCTGAAAGTACATGATCGTGGTTGTTGGGGAGGGGGCGAGGGCTCCGCTAGTGGAAGGGGGCACTACAACAGCTTAGATACCCAGAACTCACTGGCGACCTCATATAAGTGGTTAATTGGCTCTGGTCGAAGTTATCTCCAATGGTGGCCACTAATGGTAAGTGTCAACCAGAAGCATTACTAGAATTCATTGGGCCCAGAGCAAAAGGAGATGGGGCCCCACCACCTAATGATAAACTAAAACCGCAGCATAAGCAGAAAATTTAAATGTATAAATAATCCCACCATGTAACAGGGAACCCACATAGTAGAGCTGGAGAACAGAAAGCCACCAACTACTTGTTCTGTAAGGAACAATGTTCTTGTACCTAAGTGGGAACCCTCCACCTCTGGCCCCAAGGCAATCACTAGGGCTATAGTTATACCCATGGTGTCAGCTGTATAACCAGGTAAGTAGTGGCCTTCAAAGGTTAGGGTTAGTCAACCCGCATATCTAGAGAGTTATGGTTTCAGAATAGTTTCCCATTGACCAGATTGGAGTCGGGAAGGATTTTTTTCCCTAAAATGAGGACAATTGGCTTCTACCTCATTGGGGGTTTTTGCCTTCCTCTGGATCAACACTTTAGCACAATAGGCTGAACTGGATGGACATCTTGTCTTTTTTCAGCCTTACAAACTATGTAACCTATAGTCCCAACATTGAGTATTCATATTGTTGCTTGACAGAAATAGAAATTATAGAGAGTCTATGGGTTCCTTAGTACTGTAAAAAGGTTCGTCCACCTTATAGCATGGACACTCTTTACAGACCTGTTTAGCCAAAAAAGGCCTGGATGCGGAGTGGGAGCCTCTTACCCTAAAACGCCATTTACATCGTAGTTTATGGGTACGGAGAGGTAACAGGCGAGATGGTTGCAGTGGCATATATGGTTTTTAATTGCGTCTCCTCTTGGCCTTCAGCCTCCTTGTTCTTCCACCGGGTCTAAAGGGATTCAATTATAAACAATTAGAATTGGCACCTAGTAAATGAGGCAGATTTACAGGTAAATACTCACTATACGCTCACCCCAGACCCCATACAGTCCACAGCAGTGTACAGCGGCTCAATGTATGTTCATATTGTAACCGAACCAAGATCTCGGCCACCAATGGGTCTTGACTAAGGCGTGAGGAGGGCAGCAACTGTTCTCTGGGCTCAGCCATTTCCCCCCACATATGATCTATGCTTAAAGGGGTTGTCTTGCTACAAGGATCGCTGCTTTTTATGTTAAAGATCTTGCAAAAACAAGTCACTTTTCAATATATGTCCATTAACAGTGTCCTACCTATTCCTAGATATCCCCTCTTGTATGGGCTGCATCAGCACCTCAGGTCACTATAGCTACAGACCGGTTCTCTCTCCTGATAGGCTGCCAGCACTGGCTGCTATAGCTGCAGACCTGTTTGATCTCTCCTGAAAGGCTGCCAGCACTGGTTGCTATAGCTACAGACCTGTTTGATCTATCCTGATAGGCTGCCAGCACTGGTTGCTATAGCTACAGACCTGGCTTTTACTGCAGCATAGTAGAATCCAGTAAACACGCCCCTGAATTAAAAATGAAACCAAGAAAACAGGACTGAGGTGAGATGAATCAATGTAGTGAGACAACCCCTTTAACTTCCCTCCCATGTTCTCTCAGATGACATCAAGGTGCTGCCTGTGCCATTAGCAGGGGTAGTGTGACCTCATATCTGCAGCCCCACACAATATATACCAGAGGGTCTTAAAGGGGCCAAGATCTTCACCTGTCACCCGCAGGGGGCAGTACATTCACTCAGCACGTAACACCACAATGTACTGTACTTACTGTCACAGCAGGAGATTCGCTCTGAATTTCATAGTAGACATTCTCTTTCAGGAAATCTTCAGTAGGTGTCACATGCTGTGTTTTTGTCTTACTGAGAAAAACAGAAAAGAGAAGTCAATGCTTCTAAGCATCAGAACTCACGTGTATAACTCTACTATGACGCCATATTCCTATCCGAGCATGTTTGACCCCAATGCTCCATGTTTAGGAATGTGTGGACCAGCATATCTGGATTCAGTGCCTCTGTTTCTTGCCAGATATTGGCCTGCTGTTCCACTGTTGTTTATGGCTTGGTCCAGTATATTTACCCCTACATGTCCTCTCCGAAAAATATCAGGTTATTTTGCTGATCTTGGAGTTTTGATTAGTGAACTACAGTGACATGAGAGGCAGGAAGAGGCGCTGTCTCTGGAGCCCGCTGACATGACCTTACAGAGAAACCCAACTTCTGCTTATAGGGATTGACTCACTACAAGGATCGCTGTTTTTTACGTTAAAGATCTTGCAAAAAGCAAGTCACTTTGTAATATGTGTCCATTAAAAGTGTCCATATTTACTATTTTGCCATAGGCAAACAAACTCTATCAGTTCTCAATCTATAAAGCACTAAAGCGTAACTTTTATTATGTACAACACTTAACCTCTATACACACTATTCAAAAGCCTGATTTCTAACCTCTCAATTTGTCCCTTTCTAATTGTGAAGGAAGGAATAGCTCCTTTTCTATTAAGTCTGGTGGGACACCACCAATTAACAGGGGAAATATATATATTATATGCCTCTGCAGGGGCGTAGCTACAGGAGGTGCAGAGGTAGCAGTCGCTACCGGGCCCTGCAGCCTGAGGGGGCCCCAAAAGCCCTTCTGCTACAGTATTGTCAATGGCACATGGTAACTGAGGGGCCGCATTTCACTATTTGCCCTACGGCCCAGAAGCTTCAAGTTACGCCTCTGTGCCTCTGCTCTCCCACATGGACACGCTATCTCCTCTTTCCCAGGTCTTCCTCCTTTCTAGAAACCCTTGGTTTTTATCC
This sequence comes from Phyllomedusa bahiana, assembly GCA_025379985.1. Lineage (NCBI taxonomy): Eukaryota > Metazoa > Chordata > Amphibia > Anura > Hylidae > Phyllomedusa > Phyllomedusa bahiana. The sequence goes on from JAODAL010003473.1 coordinate 121,795, forward strand.
AGGTCTCTTGACTCTGGTGACCCCTGGACTGCTAACTGTGGTGTCTACCCCTACATTAGATTCAGCGCTCCGGTGCACATCTTCACACCACTCTGTTGCGCAACTCGCCGGTGGTGGCAAAGCCCCTACCGAGGCACCATGGCCACCATCTATGGCCATTCAACAGCCTCTTGATAATGCTGATGTGTCCCTCTGTGAAAATGAGTAGGACATCCCTGCCCTTGAGTAAGATAGGTGCAGTTCAAATTTCGATGTAATCTGCTGAGGAGTTGAAGAAGTTATTTAGGCTTTCTGGGTACCCAAGCGAGTGGGACACCTGATAGTAGTAGAAAACCATCGTAAATTATAGCAAACATATAAAGGCTGAAATCCTCACCAGATAGAACATTGCGTCGTCTTCACCTTCTTCTTCAGACAATAAGCACACGTCGTCCCCAGTATAACCAGTAAGACACACAGCACCACAGTTGTCACCGTTTTGTACTTTTTTAGCCCTGTAATAATAGTAATATTCATTCTCATGAGCAAAAAGTCTTAGGCTATGTTCACACAGCTTATTTGCGGGGCGTAATTATGCCGTGTGAACGGGGGCGGGAGCGGGGGGGGGCGGCACCTCACCGGCCCATAGACTTGCATTACCAGCGACGCGTATTCGCCGCGAGTAATTGACCTGTCACTTATCTCCCCCCGCGGCGTATTCGCCGAGCGGGGAGAGGAGACGTAATCCATAGTTCTCTATGAGAACTGTGGATTACCGTAATGACTGGGACGTATTCCAGCTGTAATCTGCGCACTGCGGAGCGTAATTACGGCCTGAAATACGTCCAATTTTAAGCCGTGTGAACATAGCCTTAAAGTGACAAGTAATACATGGTAGGTGCTAAACTCTCTTGCTAATAAGTGGAGAATATTTGTTAACTTCAGCTAATCACAAAATCGAAAGACAAGAATGGACAGCCCCAAAACGCAGAATGATGGGCTTTATGTTAAAGGGGGTGTCCAGTGTAGGGGTTTTGTCCATAAACCCTACTAGGGAATTCTGATGTTAATAGAGGGGGCTCTTGTGTTCAGAATCCATAGCTTTTGGTTGATAGCAGTTAATAAGAGCATCTCATGGTCTGGAGGACCCGTCCTGTCCTGCTCTACACACACAACCCATCGATTTAAATGGACTCTGTGTAATGCTTCATTTGTCCTGAGGTGGCGCTGCTGGGAAACTGAACAGTTATTACCATGATTTCCCACAGATGACAGCAGATCTCCGGGAGTCCTGCACTTTGTTGTCTGCTTATAGTCAAGAGAACTTTCTAACAAGTAGGGATTATCCACACACTTACTCAACACTGATTGAATAATGTCAAACTGCGCAGGAAATGACCCCCACAATTGGTAACACCCATGTGACAAATTCAGTAATGCATTGCTAGGAGGAATAGCCCAACACAGAGTTAGAAGTATTGCCAGTAAAATAAAAATTCTGGAGCCTCAACTCTGAGTTGTGCTGTTCCTCTGTTATTCCTCCTTGAAATGTATTACTGAATCTGTCAGATGGGCGTTACCATTCCAGTTTTTAAAGCGGCGTGTCCCTGCACACACTTGACTGTCAGCTCTGATTGGACAATGTGAGAATGTGCAGGCACACATCCTCCAATTGGTAACACCCATGTGACAAATTCAGTAAAACCTTTCCAAGGGGAATAACAGAGCAAGAGCCCAACACAGAATTATAAGAGAAGAGGCTCCAGAATTGTTATTTCATGGGGAACACAAGGATTTACTAAATTCAGTTGTCCCGTTTCAGCAAAGGTTAACCCCATTTCCCCCGAAGCAAAAAAACTGAAACAAGGTTAATGGGGAAATTTTGAGGGTCCCCTATAAGGGGTATATAGGCTGCAGGGGTGTGTCCTTTAAGTGGATGATGATGCTCTGTAAAAGTTCTAGTGCCTTAAAGGGGTTTTGCCATGAAGTAAAATTGACGTGGGAAAATTTGTAAATTAAATAAACATTTTCACCCACCTCATTTTAAAAATGGCACCGTTTTGTTTAGCTCTCCTTTTATGACCATGTTTACAGCTCGTCTCCAGGGTACACAGGCGAGAGCTCTTCCTGGTCCGCACATGCTCAGACATCACCTCTCCCTCAGCAGCTACTGAGTGTCAAAACCCCCGGCCGTCACTCTACTCCCGTCCTCTATTCCCTTAGAAATTAGCAAACATGCAAAAAAATTAAAGAAAAAACCTCAAAAGGGTCTGTGCATTAAAAAGAGAAAAAAATAACCCAGGTTTGGGTTTCCGCAGAAACTTGAACCGAGGACCCTTTTTCCTGGGGCAAAATTTTACCTTTGAGCTACTTTAACTACTCACAGCTCACACAAAAAAAACCCTTCTTTGACTCAAAGGGAAAAGGGCCCGGGATGTCCCTGCTGGTCACATGATCTGCAATTCAAAAAAAATCACACAAAGCCCCCTTCTGAGCACACAAGCTGAAAGCTGGATAAGGGAGAGATGAGATCGTGACAAAACCCCTTTAAAGGGGGCCCCCGAAACCTAAAGGAAAAACATTTGGGTGCAGATTAAGGGTTTTCCACCAATAACCAATTTAGTGGGATCCCTTTTAAAAAACTGGAGGGTTCGTGGGGGGGACCCTGGGGTAAAGCTATAGGAGGTGCAGAGAGGAGGTGCCCGAGACCTGGGACATCATCATTCCTTATAAGACACCGTGATTTCAGGACCCATAGAAAAAAAACTATTGGGGAAGGGTTATTACTTTTAAAACCAAAAACACCGTGATCACAATGGGCCACGGTGAACTACCCGGGGGCGTTTGATAATTGTTTTTTAGCATGCAAACCCCAAATGACGTTCAAACCGTCGACAAGATGGAGGGTGGAGGTGGTTTCTTTATTTCCGGTGGCTGCACTGATCCAAGTGGTTGCCACATTCGGCTTCTTCACTACACATGTAATAACGCAGTGGTCATCCCCGGTCATGTTATGGTCAATCTGCAGATCACGATCCGAAAAGTAACCTAAGAAAAGATGTCTAAGTGAAAAACAAGCAAAACTGACAATTTAACCACATGCCCATATCACAAACAGGAGACCCCAGTTAACCCCAGCTCCATATCACATATACAGGAAATCCCCAGGTTAAACAAACAAAGGGTCCCCATATCCACCCCTTAAAAAACAGGAGGGCCCCCGGTTTTAAAACCCGCAGCCCAATCACTAATACAGGAAAGGCCCAGTTTTTTAAAAAAAACCCCCCCCCCCATCCCATATCACTATATCAGGGATATTTCCCCCCATCCTTTTACAAACCCCAAAAACCCGCTCCCTACACTAAAACAGGGGATCCCAGGTTATACCCCATGCTCCAATCACTATAACAGGGGAATCCCCAGGGTTTTACCACACCCCCATACACTATATACAGGAGACCCCCCTTAACAGCATGCTCCATTCACTATAACAGGAAATCCCCGGTTTTACCAGCAAGCTCCATATCACATATACGAGGGAAACCCAGGTTTTACACATGCCCTATCACTATTAAAAGGAGAGGGCCCCGTTATACCACATGCTCCCCAAAAAAAGGGTCCCAAAAAAGAAATACAGGGAATCCCCAGGTTTATACAGCCCAAAAATTGGGCCCCCTTTAAAAACCCAATTTATAAAAACCCTTTAAAAATTCCCCCCAAAGGGGTTATACCACATGCTCATATCACTAATACAGGAGATCCCCAGGTTATACCACATGCCCCTACACTAAAACAGGAACCCCCGGGTTATACCCGCATGCTCCATACACTAAATACAGGAGATCCCCAGTTTTACCAGATGCCCATATCACTATATACAGGGACCCAGGGTTTTACCAGCCCCCATATCACAAAAACAGGAGGGCCCAGGGTTTAAACCCCCAGCCCATTCACTATATAAGAGACCCAGGTTAACCCAGCTCCATATCACTATATACAGAGATCCCCGGTTATACCGGCATGCTCCATAACACATAACAGGAACCCAGGTTATACCGCAGCTCCAACACTAATACAGAATCCCAGTTATACCCCCATCTCCATATCCAAAAAACAGGAAACCCCAGGTTATACCGGGATGCTCCATAAACACTAATACAGGGGATCCCCAGGTTTTACCCCATCTCCATATCATTATACGGGAGTCCCCGGTTAACCCGGGATGCCCATATCACTATAACGGAATCCCCAGGTTTTACCGCATGCCCATATCACTATATACAGGGGAAGGCCAGTTTTTACCACATGCTCCATACACTATATACAGGAGACCCCCGGTATACCAGCATGCCCATAACACTAAATACAAACCCGGGGGAAAAATCCCCCAGGTTATCCCCGCATGCCCATATCACAATACAGGGAACCCCAGGTAACCAGCATGCTCCATATCACTATATCAGGGGGGAATCCCAGGTTATACCAGCATGCTTCATATCATATTACAGGGGATCCCCAGGTTTACCAGCATGCTCCATATCACATATACAGGGATGGAAAAGCCCAAAATATAAACAGGGAACTCCATAAAATTCAAAAAACGGAGACCCCGGTAAACCAGCAGCTCCTAACTATATACAGGAAAAGGGGCCCCGGTTAACCCCGCATCTCCATATCACTAAATACAGGGAGGCCCCCAGGTTATCCAGCATGCTTCATATCACTATTACAGGGAACCCCAGGTATACCCAGCTCCTATCACTATATACAGGAATCCCCCCGGGTTTTACCGCTTTTTTCCAAATCACTATAACAGGAATTTTCCCCTGTTATACCACAGCCCAATCACTATATACGGGGGGGCCCAGGTTTTAAGCATTCTCCATACACTATATACAGAGATCCCATTATTTTTTTTTGGGGTTATACCCGCTCCCTATCACTATAACAAAAACCCCCCGTTTAAAACCCATGCCCATACACTATATACAGGGGACCCCCCGGTTATACCAGCATGCTCCTATCACATATACAGGAGCCCCCCGTTTATCCAGCCCCATACACTATATACAGGGGAAACCCAGGGTTTTAAACCAGCCCCCTCCATAACTATATCAGGGGAATCCCCCAATAAACCACAGCTCCCTATCACATATACAGGGGGATCCCCCGGTATACCGCATGCTCCATATCACTATATACAGGGGATCCCAGGTTTTACAGCATGCTCCAATCACAAAAAACAGGAAAGGCCCCCGGTTAACCCCCAAGCCAATACTAATATCCAGGGATCCCCGGTTATACACAGCTCCAACACTATATACAAGATCCCCTTTATACCAGCATCCCATATCACAAATACTGGGGATCCCCCGGTTTAAACCAGCACTCCCCTACACTATTACAGGGAAAACCCCGGTTATACCCGCAGCTCCATATCACTAATACGGAATCCCCCGTTATACCACAGCTCCAATCACTAAAACAGGAAAACCCAGTTATCCAGCATGCTCCATCACAATACAGGAAATCCCCAGTTTTTTAAACCCGCATGCTCCATATCACATATACAGGGATCCCCAGGTTAAAACCCGCATCTCCATTCACTAAAACAGGGGACCCCCGGTTATACCCGCAGGGTCCCTACACATAAAGAATCCCAGGTTTACCAGATGCCCATATCACTATATAAGGAGATCCCCAGTTAAAACAGCAGCTCCATATCACTTATATACAGGAAACCCCAGGTATACCACAGCTCATTTTTCACTAATACAGGAGACCCAGTTATACCGGGGATGCCCCCTACACATATACAGGGGATCCCAGGTTTTACCGGCATGCTCCTACCAATACAGGGGACCCCAGGGGATACCGCATGTCCATATCACTATAACAGGAGATCCCCAGGTTTACCGGGTGCTCCATATCATATATACAGGGGATCCCCAGGTTTTACCCGAGCCCAAACAATATACAGGAGATTCCCGGTTATACCAGCAAGCCCATACACTATATCAGGAGAGGCCCCCGGTTATACCAGCAGCCCCATAAACACTAAAACAGGAGAGGCCCAGGTTTTAACCAGCAGCTCCATATCATATAACGGGATCCCCATTATACCGCAGTTTTCCCTATCACATATACAGGAGATCCCCCGGTTAAAACCGCCGCTCCATACAATATACAGAGATCCCCAGGTTTTACCAGCATGTCCATATCACTATATACAGGAACCCCCGGTTAAACCCGCTCCATATCACTATATACAGGAGACCCATTTTTACACAGTCCAACACTATAACAGGAAAACCCAGGTATACCACAGCTCCATATCACTTATCAGGGGACCCCCGGTTTTTACCGCAGCTCCATATCCCTAAATCAGAGACCCCCGGTTTTTAACCACAGCCCAAACACTAAAAACAGGAATCCCCAGGTAAAAACCACATTCTCCAATCACATATACAGGGAACCCAGGGTTTTTACCGCTGCTCCCCTACACTATATACAGGAACCCCAGTTTTAAACCGGCATGCTCCATATACTAAAAACAGGAGATCCCAGGTTATACAGCAGCTCCCTTCACTATAACAGGGGACCCAGGGTTTTCCCGCATGCTCCATATCACAAAATACAAGACCCAGGTAACCCAGCTCCATACACTTTAAACAAGACCCCCGTTATACCCATCTCCAATCACATAACAAGACCCAGGTTAACCCAGCATGCTCCCAAACACTATATACAGGAATCCCCAGGTTTTACAGCATGCCCATTCACTATATACAGGAACCCCCCCGGTTATACCAGCATGCTCCATATCACTATATACAGGAATCCCCCGGTTAACCCGCATTCCCTATCACCCTATACAGGAGAACCCCGGGTTTTACCAGCATCTCCATATCACTATAACAGGGGAGGCCCGGGTTTTCCCCGCAGGTATACTTCTTTTTTAGGGGAGTTAGCAGGCAGGTAAGTTGTGCTGTCACTTACTGTACACGGTGAGATGATAGCTCTGGATACAGGACTCCCCATGTTTGAAGACAGCCGCTGTGTATGTTCCTTGGTCGGCCATGTTTATTTTCTTGATTCCTAAGGAGCCATGTTTCTCGGAGTAGAGCTTTGATTTGTAGTTACGAGTTTTTACATCGATAGTGTTGTCCGGTTTGGTAGATGCAACATGAGCGCTGTTAATGACCCAGGAAACCTCTGTAACCTCCTCCTCTTCCACCGGTAGAATCACATTCTCTCCTTCAACGGCGAAAACATTTCTCTCCTCACCACAGGAAGGGTAACCGAAGACACCTGACAATAGAGAAAAGGGGACAGATGGGTGTAAAACAGGCTATAAGAAACCTCACTTCCGAAGATATGCCAGATAATAATAACTTTACCTTGAAACCCCACCTATTTCTAGGATAAGAGGCCAAAAGGGCCCTCGGACACTCAATGAGTACTTCCAACAGAGAAAAATCAAGCCTTTGAGATGGAGTCTGCCCAGTGCCGAGCCATGAGGGATGCTCAGGGGAAGTATTTGTAAGTATTTGCTGGTCATTACTAATGAAGGTAAAAATAACCACCGGGGTTTCGTAGACTCTTCACTTCTCATCTTATCTTCAAACTTAATTAAGATGCCAAAAAGGAACATCAAGATCCAGGTTACTGCAATCACTATGATGAATTTAGGTATGACTATTTTTTTTGTAAGCCCAAGTGCATAAGGATGTTACAAGCCCACTTTGAAAAGAGCCCCCTCTAAACTTAATACTCATCCTCTTAGTGCCAGGAGGCTCATAAAGGTTGGAGAATGGGTCCATTCACGAAACTAGGAAACCCAATACTTGCTCCTGACATCAGGCAGGGCAGTGTCGGACTGGGGTTCTTGGGGTCCACCAGTGCTTGTTCTTGGAGTCACCAGCGGAGCTGATTCTTGGGGCCCACCAGTGGAGCTGATTCTTGGGGCCCACCAGCGGAGTTCATTTTTAGAACCCACCAGTGGAGTTTATTATTGGACCCCACCCTACAGCTACTGTACAGGACTACACAAATCTTGCCCTCTGTTTTTTTGCCTTTTTCTCTTAAAAGCAGCCCAAAGACTGTCATCCCAAGGGGCCTACCGTGTATTTCCCCTGTTCCTCTGGGAGTCAGTCCGAACCCGAATCAAGGTGACAACCCTGGGCATCAACCAAGGAGCCCAAAAATAAGGTTGTCCTCTTCGAAGAGAGCAAGAGATTATGAGGGGTGGGGGAGATACCCATAGGTATCTCCAGTAACACAGCACAGTTACACCAACACACACATTCCCTCATATAAGCCACAAATACCCCCCAACAACGTCAGCCGTGATGTCCTAAAGATGGTCCACACAGCACTTGCACTTTTGTACCTTTGCTGATCCAGTGAATAGTCATAGCTAGAGGGGCATTGTCCGCCTTTTGCTTGTTTGAGTATTTGCAGAACTGTAAGAAACACCTAGTCATACCTGCTAAACTGTATCCAGCTGCAGCAGTGGGCCATGTTCACCACATGAACATATGGTACCATAGGACATCAGGTCAATGTCAGTAATCCAGGACGCTGGGGAGCTATGAGTTCTGCCAATTTATCCTAACATTCCTTTCCCCAAGAGCTTGGCTGATGGTGTCCTGGAGGAGACCTTAAAGAATTTGCCCAAGTTAAAGAGCATGAAAATACTTACATTTTAGAAGCGTCAGGAGCAGGAGCGTGCGGCCGTGAGGAGACATCATGTGTTATGGTAAAGAATCTCGGCTAAGCTCGATGTATTTTTATGCTCAGGAAGAACACTTCTGTTTTTCTGCAAAAAGGCAGTGAGAAGGACACCATCTAATGTGAGTTCCTGGTATGAGCACCAGTTACAAAGAAGTGGACCCAAGTGTAGTTCTAGGGGGAAGACCCCATAGGTAGGAGACTGGACACTAAGGGTGACATGTCCTATTGGGGCTGCGCCCTTTTTCTGGTATATTTTATGCCAAAAACTGTTGCCACCCCTTCTCTATATAAATGAACTGTCGTGCACCAACACTAGGCGCATTATACCCCAGGCACAACACATTTGAATGTGTCTAAAGTAGGCACATCAAATCTGCTAGCAATGATATGCGCCTAGATTAGGCGCAGCAATTATTCTATACAAAGCAGACCAGACGCCAGATTTTTGACAAGTTCGATCATTCAGGTGCGCTGTACACTCATTTAATGCGCCTTAAACTGGCGTAGGAGGCGCCTCTTTTCTGAGACGTCGCCCTAAGGGTATGTTCACATGGCACATTTGGACACTGAAAATTCAGTGTCCAAATCAGCATCAAAACTTCCTCTAAAAAGCACCTTAAAGCTAAAATAGCCAGGGCAAAAACCACACTCAAAAAATGCATCTAAAGCTGTTCAAGGTTTTGAAGCTCTCCATTAATTCCTATGGGGATTTTCAGCATTGAAACCACTTCAAGAATTGACATGACACTTTCAGCATCCAAAGAAGCGTGGAAAAAGCTTATGTATGAACCACAATGGTGTATTACATAGGAATCAATTAAAATAAACTGGGGGCGTTTTGGAGGCTGGTTTGACGCCCTTTTTGGCGTGGAAACTCTGAAACCACGTCAAAATCTGCTATGTGAACATAGCGTTAGAGTCACCAGGACTAAGACACTGGAGGAGGAGGGTCTCTGGAGAGGGGGAGAAAAAAAAAAAAAACTCACACACCCGGGAAGAAGAGAAAGATGAGTCAGTCAAGTGTGTCCCTCTGAGACAGAGGAGAGGCAGTGGTACAGCAGAAGGGAGACCCCTTATTTGTAAGTATGGCTGTGTTGATCTTGTTTCTACTTACTGTAGCTTAATGATAGAGCTAATGCAAAAGCAAGCCCATTGGAGGACCCAAACATGCGGCTACAGAGTGTAGATAGAGGGAGACACCTATCCCACAGGTGTGCCGCCGAAAAGTGTGTCCACCAGAAGTAACAGGCTTCTGGTGGACCCCAATTCGAAGTGCTAAATGTCAAGGTGTGGTGCAAATTCCTCTTCAATTGCCAAATAAAGAAACAGATGTTCATTCCCAATTGCGGGCAACCTCATCCGCTTGCAGTAGGACCGGAACGAGGGGTAAGCGAAGGTAGGCAACCACTTAAGTCACTACTTCAGCCCAGGCAGAAGAGGGGGTGCCAGGAGGCATGGAGTGGGCTGAATTTTCAATTTGGTGGGTGCCCTGTTTACCTAGGGCACCAGAACACCTTGTCCCAGTCCTGCTGTCAAGTTACGAGTAACTAGATCATAGATCAAGGGGCTCCAAACCATAATTGAGGTTCTGGCACTCTCTCATGGAGCATTGACTGAAACAAGGCTTCTACGAAGTGGCTTTCTTCAGTTAGTAACAGTCCCCCACTAAGGTACCCAGGTGCCTACATAATGGTGTCTTAATCTGTTGGAGGAGACCGATTTGGCAAGCGTTTTCTGCCATCTGGACGATGCAAAGGTGCAAACTTTCCATCATGGAGCATGGTTAAAAATATTTCTCCATACACCAACTGGGTCCATTCAAAGAGAAACAGAACACCCCAGATGGAGCTATGGACAATCATGATGCTGAACCCCGTTTTGCCTAAATTCAGTAAACATTTCTGAAGTCATTAAGGTCCAGCACTGCTATCAGTCAGACTTCTTAGAGGACTTCTGTCTATGGGCCTCAAAAATTCAACATTTTCCTTTCCTAATTAAGTAAAAAAAATTTGGTCGATACGCAGTTTCCTGTATGACGAGTACATTATATTATAAGTTGTTGTATGAGTGACTACGGAGCAGGTGACAACCACAAAGCCTAGGTGCTACTACCTGCTTCTTGCATGCTATGTTTCTGAAACTTTTGTAGGCAGTTAAATTCTGAAACCATTTGACAGTAGTCTAAATGTGGGTTTCCTGCCTAAGATGTGACCCTCATGTGTGGAGCTGTAGACAAGTCAGGTATGGACTTAGAGGACCATCTCAGATGTGGCCTCTTAAAGGGGTGTTCCAGGAGTACATCACTGATAACCACACAAGAAAGTCATAGCAAATATTATTCGTAATCATAAAAACAAAATAACCAACAGCAAGTATTATAAAAATAGACATCTTTATTTATACTGTACATCAGTTTCCATAGATTCAGAATCCAAACACAATGGTTCTTTCAGTTGACGTCTACACTGCAGTAGGCAGCAGTCAGGTTCTTTGTTATCTTGTTTTTAAATCCTAAAGGTAAAAAAAAAAAAAAAAAAATTACAATATGCCCTTATTCGAGTGGGGGTGGTTGGAGGGGGGTGGGGGGGGGGGGCGGGGTAGGGGGGTGGCTAGACCTATATATCAAAACCACCATAATATAACTACCACAGTATGACAACAACCAAAATATAATAGCCAACATAACTACCATAATATCAATAGTCTTACCTGAATATAATGCTAGAACTTACTATCAATTAATTAAAACTACCATAATATGAAATCTATTGAAGGTGATAGGATGTAGGGCTCTGTTCACACTTGAATGAAATAGAGGAAGGTTTCCATCATGTGCGCTATTACTTGTGCCAGGATCAGTCGCTTTCTGTTTTTGCGGGGTTCTGCTTTCCATTGTACCAGTCAATGGAGAATCAGATACAGAAGCTACAGAACTGAGCTGGAATGTGAGTGCTTTAGGACTCTTACTGAAAAGAGACAATCCTACGGACCTCTGAGCTGTGATACATGTTCTATTGTAAAATTTTATGGCTTCCAGACTAGTCTGTCAATATGCCAGACTACAGCTGAAGCAAACAGTAATGCCTTTACTAACATCTGCCACCACATCTACCGCCATCAACATCTCTCCTGTTACCAACATGTCCTCGGCCACCACCAAAAGTGCAAATATTGAAAAACTGCTGATCTATGTTTATAGGATTATGAAGACCTTCAAGTAGATCATATGAACCTCATAGAAGTACATAGAGGCTCTATAACCCAGAACTGAAAGTTACAGTGTAAGTATTTCTTGCATTTTGGTGGAATTGAGCACCAATCTAAATGTCTGTTGTGTGATACATTTAGTTTGTCTCAGATCTTGATTTTACAAGAAAGATTACTTGTTTACTTGGAGTGTCGAGAGCTGGAACCACCACTCTTATCTGAGCTACTATCTCTTCAATGTAATGACTACTCTATCCACACAACCAAAAAAATATATATATTATGTATATATATATATATATACATACACACACACACACACACTAAAAACGGAAAATAACCTTTCCGGAGCACTATGTCTGTTTCTCTATTACCAGCTCTGAAATTGGATGTGTGAGATATCTTAGATTTAGCACACAATAGACTTGAGATAAATATGAACCCAACTGGCCAATTCTGCCTCTCCTGACTCCAATTCTTGGCCATTAATGTGTTACACTTTTATATGCAAGTGGCTGATGACCATAGATGCTTGCAACCATGAAGAGGAGGCACCTGGTAGAACTATAGCAAAGACTTCACTACCACCATGGACAAGGATTCTGTTCCGTAAGCCCAATGAGACCATGGACCTTGTTGTCACAAGAGGTTGTGATGGTGAATTGGTTGCGAGTGTAAGAAGGGCCTGGATGACATCCTAAGAGAACTTAGAGCTGATGAGCATCTAATGAGGTGTCCTAGATCCCCAACCATTCAACTACTGATATAGTGCTTCTTACAGAGTTCTTCATAACATTCCTAACTTTTATGACCAGAGCTACCAACATCCCAGCATGATGGACCATGGACAAACTATTTGTCTCCCCGTAATATGGGATTCTGCTTCATGAGGTAGACTGACCTCCGTCTCTACAATAAAATCAAAGAGTTTGTTATTATTTAGCTCATTCAATTCAAGATATGAAGAATTGACAACCAAGCCTTCAATGGGCTGTTCCCTTCTCTCCACTGCATATGTCAAACATCTGACAGTGGTGGATACCCAACTCTGGGATCCAAAAGAGTTCCATAATTAGTCTAGTTGATAGAGACCTTATTCAGATCTAGAAAAAAAAAAAAAGAAAAAAAAACCCACACAGGGACAGGGAACCCCCCCACCCCTTTTACAAAATGCTGAATTTTCTTCTCGGGAACAAAAAAACAAAATTTTACATAAGGTTTTTTGTTTTTCTTTTTAAATAAAACTTTAACCCCAAACCTTGCCGGTGACCCTTTAAAGGGGCCCCCCAACCACGAAAGTTTGAAAAAAAACCGCTTTGGTGACCACCAACTCAACAGCAACATTGGCAAGGGGGAATAATTTCAGCTGGCCCCAAAAATTCGGGACGCGGTTTTTTCCTTTTCCCTTTTCCCCATGAATGGGTTCATTTTTAATTTTGGATGTTTCTTTTTAATTTGGACTTTCAAAAAAGTTTTTTTTTTTTTAAAATTCACCGGGTAGTGGGATATTTTTGCAGCACTTGGTTTTTGTTTGCTTTTGGGACCACGGGGAAGTGGCCGGCCCTGGCCTATCCCTCCCAGGAGCATTCATATGCAGGTGAGCATACCCATTACTTTTTTCTTGCATTTCAACATCAGGTTTGTGGGGGTTTTTTTTGTTTTTTTTATGGCGTTAACTCTTAAGTATAAGTGAGGTGTTCCCTGTATTCTACAAGTTGATACGAATCTGGGAATACCAAATATGTAGGGTTTTCGGTATGTTTTGGCACCGCAAAGAAATCCAAACATTTTCTATTTCTCAAATTTTCACTGTGGCGCCATTTTCTACGACCAATAACTTTTTTGTACTTCTACCTGTAGACCTGAGTAGGGGGTAAAAAATTTTGGGGGGGTGAGAGTACTTTTATTTGGGGGTAATTTTTTTAATAATACAAAATATCACTTGTTATTCCAAATTTTAAGGGACGGGAAGTGAGAAACACTGCAATTTTGGTGGTTTGAATGTTTCTTCTATGGTGTTCAGTGTACGGGGTAATTGATTAGTATATTTTTTTAAAACGGAACTTTTAGGGTCAAAATGTACCAAATTTTTTTTCACTTTATTTGTAAAATTTTAAAAGGGGGGAATTTAAATTTTTAAAATTTTTTAAAATTTTACTTTAAATATTGAGTCCCTAGGGTGCTTTGTTAACACTATTGCATTGTATATACAATGGAATAGGGTGTACAAAGATGGCGATTTTACTACTTCCTGCCTGGGGCAGGAAGTAGTAAAATAGAAGACATGGTGGTGATAGAATTTTTATTGCTTATTTTATTAAAAATAGGAAAAGGGTATTTTTCAAATTTTCTTTTTGTTTTAATTAAATCTCATTTCAGCGCTCTCCAATTAAAACTTGCCTCTGGTGGGATTTAACTACTTCCTTAGGTCCCTGGTCGCCAGGGCAGCCAATTATCTCTCCATGGCTGCACTGCAGTGAGGTCAATGTGATAGGAAGCATCTGTCCATCATCAGCAGTGTTTTTACACACACAGTCCATGATATTATTACCTGTCGGGCAGAGGCTCCAGGGCTCGATAGTTCTGGAGACATTGATGACGGGGTTCCCGGCGATGCAGCTGTAGGTGTGATTTGGATGGATATTGTACAGTATCAGGGAGTGATTTCTGACGTCCGTGTTATTATCAGCCGGGTTATTCCAGGAGATTGTCACATCTGGTTTGTTTACTGAGCAGGACAAACTGCAGAGCTTCTCCCCACTCACATTCACTTTGATGTCTATGTCCTCCTCCGATAGTTTTGCTAGAAATGGTAAAGAAACCTGTATCAGGCAGTAGTCATCCCTCACTTCCGACTTAACTCCATTTCTTCCCTTCCTTTTTTACTTCCTGCCTATCTTACTCCCTTCCTTTCATCCTCCCTCCATCACTCCCTTCTTTGTCCTTTCCCCCTTCCTGCATTTATTTCTCCCTTCCTTATTTTTTAGTAAGTTCTCCTTCCTTCCATATTTCTCTTCTTACTCCTTCCTTCGTCTTATTTTTCACTGTTTAATTTCTTCTGTTTTTTTTTGTCACCACTTATTTTTCCTCTTATTTTTCGCTAAGTTCTCCTTCCTTTATTCCTTCTTTATTTCTTTTTTTTTGCTTATTTTTCACTTCTATCTCCTTCCTATCTTGTTTCTTATATTTAACTTTTTCCTTTCTTCCTTGTTTTTCGGTCACTTTCTTTCCCCCCTTATTTTTCTAAATTCTCCTTACTTATTCCTGTTTTACTTTTTTCTAGTTTGCTTTTAATCTTTAAGAACTGTCTGTCGGTGCGCCTCCCTTTCATCTTTCCATATTTTCCTCTGCTTTCTCTTCCTGCTTCCCCTTTCCTTATCACTGCTTTCCTCTTTTCTTTTCAGTCACCTTTATCTTTCTTTCCCTTTAGTTTCCCTCTTTCTTAGGTCCCCCATCTTACAGCATATGTCCCCCCCCCCCAAAGCTTTCCTCTCTTTACTTACAGTAAACTTTGAGCATAAACCGCTGAACACAGCTCCTCTCCTCCTTGTGCACAGATGCAGAGTATTCTCCTTGGTCCTCCATACGTGCAGAGATAATCTTCAAGGATCCTTGGACTGTACCTTCTAAACGTTCACGTAATTTGGGATTCTTGATAGTGAATGATTCACCCACTCGGGTTGAGGCAATATGAGATCCGTTATGTATCCAGGAGATTTCTTCTACCCTGGTTTCATCTATTTGTAGAGTCACATTTGCTCCTTCCATCACAGGAATCCTAAGTGCATCAGCACAGAATTCACCACACAAAGCTATAACCAAAAATAAGGAGAGGTAGAAGTAAGCTTAGAAATAAGATAAACTACTGTCAGCTGCAAATCCTCCATGCCCATTATAGTCTAGTTGTAGGTGGACCTACCATAGGGGCAGACCATGTGCCTGCTCTAGTGCCCTTGACTAGAGTCCTCTATCAAGCCATATGCTCTGCTACTTGATGACTAGAACCAATGGAGGACTTTCTAAAAGAACCTGCATCTTTACCTAGAAAAGTTTGACCCAAGCTTTTATGGAAGGACATGTAAGGGGAAATGACCATCGCTTTCTGTTGTTCTGGGTGGCAAAACCTGACAGGTGCTAATTTGATCTTTGCTATAAGCATCTCTACTTCTATTTTTGATACCGAGTGCCGTTAGAAGTCAGGTCCTGTTGACCACATAGTGCTTGTCAGAAGTTTAACCTAAAGCTCCTGTGAACTATATGGCAGGGCCCTCACCTATCCATATGCTATCTTTAGCATTCGGTTCTAATATGGCAGAAATGCCTTTAGGTTCTTCCTTAAGGCACTAGGACCATTCTACTCCACACCCTTGGTGCCTCACATACTGTATGTATCAGTGAAATATAGAAATAAAGTACTTACTTAGTTGAATACGTAAAGCGTAGACCCGCAGGGAAAATTGCAGAATCGCTGTTTTCAAAAGGTACTCCTCCGGGTCGAAAATCTTCACAAGGGCTTCTCCTTTATATATACTTTTCCCCCAATCACTTTATATCCACTTTTCCCGTAAACATGGCATAGGCAAAGCGTGCATGCTAGTACTGGAGGTACGAAATCTTACAATTATCTTTTATTATACTATAGCCACTCACTTTCTAACCTGTGCAGTCACTTGTATAGCATGCATTTCTCCGTACTGAGCCTGATTACTATGCTTTTATTATCCTCCAGAGCTGCACTCACTATTCTGCTGGTGCAGTCACTGTACATACATTACTTATCCTGTACTGATCCTGAGTTACATCCTGTATTACCCTCCAGAGCTGCGCTCACTATTCTGCTGGTGCAGTCACTGTATATACATTACTTATCCTGTACTGATCCCAAGTTAAATCCTGTATTATACTCCAGAGCTGTACTGCACTTATTTTTGAGTTTACTTGATATTTTTTTTGTTATTACTTGCCCCAAAACGAGTCAGAGGATCTATTCTTGTAATAGGACTGAGTTAAACACATGATCATGGAAGGAACTCTTGTATCCGCCACTGTCCTATGTTGTGCCCACAGTATTTCATGTTCCTACAGCAATAGTTTCCTATCTGTAGGTGCAAAATACCCAAAGTGAAAGTCATTATAGCAATAAATCTTCCATAAAACGTGTGATGAGAATAGACATTTCAAAGCGTAGGAAATCGAGGTAGGGCCCTCAGTTTCCGATAAGATACTTCCTTCTGCATTACACGTTCTTTTGTTTCTGCCCACATTCTTTCAAAGCTTTCTCTGACACAAATCGCAGGTTGTTGGGGGCATGGTGTTTGGGGTACACGTGTTTATTTTTTGTTGTAAGTTTATAATATGGCGAAAATGGGAATTTTTTTGATGTGCACATGGACTCACAGGGGAACCCGCTGGTGGGCCAAAGCATGGCAGACCTGGAGTTGTTTTTCAACTGCATATGCAACCGTGGAAGAAGGGGGGGGGGGGGTGGGAGGGGGGAGAAAGCAAAGTAAAAGAGGCACATACAATGGGACCCCAGAACACCCTACTGGTGGTACCCACCCCCACCCAGAATGAAACCAAATGGTGTTTCTCCCCCTCCCCGAATCAACCCTACTGGTTTCCCACCGCCCCCACCCAGAATAGACCCTACTGGTGTTTCCTGCCCTCCCCCAGAATCAAACCTATTCATGTTTCTCCCTCCCAACCCCCGCCCCCCCCAGGATAAACCCTACTGGTGGTTCCCCCTGCAATCAACCCTACTAGTGGGCCCTAGCCACCCTAGTCTGCCACTGCATGGATTCCAAATGAAAGCAGCATGTTGCCATTTTGTTTTTTTAATACATCACTTACTGTATACCATATTATAATTGACAAAAATTAGTCATTTGTGTGGAAATTACTATTTGAAACGTCCCTATGAATCAGATACATTTTGCTAAATTTTAGAGACTCTCTGACTCTCCATGTTGGCCATGCCACAGATGAGACGTAGGCTATATAGTTTGGTGGACTGTGCCAAGCACCATTCAGATTGGCCCAGATGCAAGCATTATACCACCAGCCGGCACGAATGAGACTAGCGCAGCTGAGGAACATCATGTCTCCAATTAGACATCTCCTGCCACAGTCCTTGGGCGCATGATCCCAAGTGCTAAATGGGCTTCCATTCTGGTCGCTTCCAGTAATTTCCTCAGTTCCAAGGAAGGCATTTCCTACAATTAAAAATATAGAATTTTTCTATCACAATTTTTTTTGTATACCTGGTTTTGACATTTGTAGGTTTTATTCTCTATCCACTCACCGGCTGTTCCAGTGTAGTCTCCTGCCAGCAGTTCATAGGAGGTACTTTCGTCTCCGATGTTGAAGGGTTTGTATTCTGCATAGGCGTCGTGACCATCAAAGCTCCCAATGCTGATGTGCAGTATGGAGGAACGGTCTTTCTGGTTTGTCAGGGCATAAATGTAGTTGAGTCCAAGCCACTGTTCACCTAAAACAAAAATTCAATTATATAGAGGAAACCAAATTAAAATTTTGGAGTAGAAGATTTTAAGGGTGTTTCACACTAGGTAAGCAAAGGTACATGCCGAAGATATCAATGCATCTATTTTTCAACGTAGCTACTTTTCATATAAGTACAAAGACCGCTATAGGGCAAGTCTGCCTTAGCCAGGGCTCCTCAACCCTCAACACAGTCAACAGCAGAGAAAAATGCAGGCTTCTTTAAATTGCAAAAACATGTAGAAAATTTATTAAAAAGTCCCATAAATACAAAAAACTTGAATGACAGCAGTTGTAACTACTTGCGATTATGGTGGAGAACATTCCATAGTAAGCGGTATAATAGATGTTGAAGACGCATTTTCCCATCTGCAGTACTGCGATGCATAGCTCTGGTCGCTCCGGCTTGGAGCACGGCAGTACCTGACAGGCGGGCGTGGCGCGGGCGTACGACGTTTCGGGGGACCTCCCCCTTTCTCAAGCAAGGTGCTTGAGAAAGGGGGGGTCCCCCGAAACGTCGTACGCCCTGCCCACGCCCGCCTGTCAGTACTGCCGTGCTCCAAGGGGGGAAGCGACCAGAGCTATGCAGTCGCGGGTACTGCAGATGAAAATACGTCTTCAAAAATCTATTATACCGCTTACTATGGAATGTTCTCCACCATAATCGCAAGTAGTACAACTGCTGTCATTCAAGTCTTGTATTTATGGGACTTTTAATAAATTTTCTACATGTTTTTGCAATTTAAAGAAGCCTGCCATTTTTCTCTGCTGTTGACATGCCGAAGATATGTCATCACTAGCTGATCAGTGGAGACCAACCATAGGAACCCTCACTTATCAGGAGGAAGAAAGGGTCAAAGATCAGCATTTTCCCAGTACAGATTTGCTACCATCCACGCATCTTACAAATCACTCTAGCTCAGTGTTTCTCAACTCCAGTCCTCAAGCCCCACCAACAGGTCAGGTTTTCAGGATCTCCCACAGAATGCCACGACAGTAATGATATCACCTGTGCAATGCTGAGGAAATCCTGAAAACTTGACCTGTTGGTGGGTCTTGAAGACTGGAGTTGAGAAACACTACAGTCTAGCTCAACCCGAAAAAAAAAAAAAAAAAAAAAAAAAAAAAAAGTTTCCAAGAGCAGGTCCATTTTAAAGATAGGACACTTTAGTATTTTCCAATCACAGTTTAGTGGACATATGCATTCTATGATTAGGTAGAGTTTTGAGGATTTTCCCAAAAAGTTGGAAATTAAACTAAAAAAAAAAAAATTTTGACTTAATAAAAAAAAGTTGCTACTAATAGAAGCTTATTAACATAACAGATCTAGGTCTGTAAAGTTTTCCAGGAACATATGTCCGACTGTGCTTTGCCTTACGAGAAACCAAAGTATTTTTGAACATTGTGACTTATGTACTGCCGTGTAAAAAATATAAAGTTTTGAGCCCATATCTGTCTGATTTGATAAGTTTGACAAAAAAAATTGTTTAGGCCACCATTTAGCACAAAAAAAAAAATAATTTTTACAAGAATTAATCTACTCAATTGTTAATAGTCAGGAACAGAAAAAATAAATGAGCAAGAGTGGTGCAGTTTGTGTGTGTATGTATATATATTTTTAATTATTTATTTTTTTAAATCGCATACAACCCTTTTAAGTGTGCCTGGCCGGTTGCTAATAGACTTCTTATATTATGAGATAGTCATAGTTACCTTCTAGAGTGCCAAATCCTTCTTTATATTCCCTCCAGTTTATATCTAAGTCTAATCTATCCGATCCATCGTGCCTCTGTATTAGAGTCCAGCCTTCATTGTTGGACATTTCACAGAAAACCTAAAAATGCAAGTGGTAAGATTGTAATGGTCAATCTTAGAATTTTCATACTTAATGTACAAAAGCATTACTGCAGCAATCAGAACAGCACTGAGACATCCCAACATGTTAGTTAAAGTTAATTGAAAAATACCTCAAATAAAATACTCTAATAAGAATCTTAAACAGACGAAAAACAAATTTTGATTTGATAAAACCCACTATGAAAAGGTTTTCCCATAAGGTTCTGCTAAAATTATGGTCTTTCAAAGACAAAAAAATAAATAAATAAAGGCATATAGCTGCATTATTGAAAACTGTGCTAAAAACAAGCTAGAGAACACACACATTATATATAATATATATATATTATAATAATATATTATATATATAAATTCATATATAATAAGAATATATATATATATATATAATATATATATAACACCACACCACACACACACACACACACACAAAGTTAACGGATGGCAGTGACCATGTAGTGCCAAGAAAGAAAAAATAAAGCCCACTAAAAATAAAATCCTATGATTTATTAAAAGAATTGAGACAAAATACAGCATTTCTCATATGTGGCAATACTTAAGTCTGTCATATTTTATCCTTCATCGTGAGAATTACTTCTACTGTCTTACTTGGAAAGGGGTGTCGGTTCCTAACGGTTGTATCCAGTATATTCCACTGGTGGCATCAGAGTTTTTTTCCCATATATCCGAGCAGTCATATCCTACCAAAAATAAACCAGGACATTGCATACGTTTTAAACAAAAAAAAAAAAAAAAAAAACACGCACACACCACAACAGATTATTCACCTATGAGGTATTTTAAGTCAAATATTTATGTGAAATTTTCCTTTTAACATACACACAAAAAAAAAAAAAAAAAAATATGTATCTGGTGTCTCACCTTGATCAATCCCAGATTGAGCCTGAAAACACAAAACCAGAATAGATGACAATGGCAAGCAACATCATACAACTGAGATTAAGCAATGAATGAACATAGTGCGATTATAAGGGTATGTTCACACAGCATAACTGCAGGGCGTACAGTACGCGCCGCTATTATGCCGGGTGTTTGGGAGTCACGCTAACATGCGGCATGGAGAGGGGGGGCAGCCCGCTGGCCCCATAGACATGCATTACTTGCAGTGCAAGTAATTGACATGTCACTTACCTCCCCGCACGTATAATACGATCATATTGTACGAGCGGGGAGAGGAGGCGTAATCCATAGCTCTCTATGACAGCTGTGGATTACTGTAATTATGGGGCGTATTTCCCTGCATATTAAGCACAGTACACATTGAAATACGCAACAAAGTGCACCCCAAAATAAGCCGTGTGAACATAGCCTAGCCCTCTCCCCTTATTGCCTGTGCCCTCTCCCTATAGTGCTCTGTTGATGTTCCACTGCCTCCTTGGCCCCTGCAATGCGCTTCTCTTTCCTCTTCGGTCATACAACCAGACCTGTGACATCTCCTGGACCATTCGCTTTCACACATAACCCCCTTTATGTACATCCCCCACCTCTAGTAGATCTCATTATTACTACTGCCTCTTCCAATGTACTTTTAGGTTTCCTTGTCTGCACATTTTATATTCCGGTAATATAACTTACAAAAATCTGGAATAAAAATAATTTAGCGTTTGTTTGAAACTAGTAAATAAAAAAATAAAATAAAAAAGTTCCTCCACACATTTGCCAAGTCTTAAATTCTAAGACTAAGTGGTGATAAAAGTGCTTTTAAGTTTGTATTACATCTTAAACAAAAATAAGTACTCACCAGTGATATAGTCTGGAGGTAATAAAGGCTTGCTAAGAAGAGACCTCCGAATAGTGTCATGGCGGTCCTGCAAATGGAAAAAGCCAGCATTTAATGTGTTCCTACATAATGCAAATACAAAATATAGTAAAAATAATGCGGAAAATAAATCAGATGATAAAAAAAATAAGACATTGTAATAAGTTTAAATGGAATCAATCACTTTAAATCGGAAGTGAGCAGAAAACAGTGTTCCTTACTCAATAGGTGAGATCTTTAAGGGTGCGGTCACACTGCATTCTTAGTGTGTTTTTTTATGCAGTTCTTGTACAGGAAGGCACAGCAATTAATGCAGTACAAAAATCACAGCAAAAATCTGTCAAATCATGATTTTTGCAGGTTTTTTTGTGCAGCAATGTATAGCATTAATTGCTGTGCCTTCCTGCACAAAAAAAAAAAAAAACAAAAAAACACACACCAAAAACACTGTGTGAAAGCACCCCAAGTCACCCCAAGCTGAGCACTATATACTACTGAGTGCTGCTTAACCCTTTATATAGTTCTAATAAAAAGGGTGAACTCAAAATCTGTAAGGGTGCTTTCATACGGTGCATTTTTTGGATGCGTTTTTTGTGCAGGAAGGCCCAGCAATTAATGATATACATTGTTGCACAATAAACGCATCCAAAAAAAAAAAAAACACACCATGTGAAAGCACCCCAAGTCAGTCTTTTTGCCAATTGTACAATTAGGGTCATTTACATTTCAATGGTTTCCTTTTGTCTATGTGCAAAATGTCCTGTTAGAGAAGGTTAACAGAAATGGAAGGACAGCCAGTGCACCCTAAGGCTAGGGTGCCCCAATGCTGTCCTTGCTTACAGGGCCCTAGAGGACCAGCAACAACTGGGTGACAGCCCCTATGCTAGCAAAGTGCACACAGAAGAAAGACAAAACGTACAAACAGAAAAGAGTAGTCCGGCAGAGCGGGCAAAGATGTACTAAAACGTGATGGCAAGAGAAAAGTCAATGGGCCAACAAAAGATTAAGGAACCAAGCGGACAATAAGCTCACAGCAGGTCAAGGCACCAAGCATCCAATAATAACCACACCAGGTCAAGAAAGCCAATCACCAGCAAAGGTAAGCACCAAGGAGGAGTAATAAATAGGAAGCCAGGAACCCGGTCCAGAATGTGATTGGACCGGCTCCCTGCAATCCTGGACAGAGACTAGAGGTGGAGGCGTGTGTCAATCATCACTTTCCTAATGAACCTATTCAACCCAGGTCAGAAACAGCAGACAGTGTGTCAAGAAACCAATTAACAGAGCAGAGTCCCTAGTGCTGTGTTCAGACTGAGATGCAAACAGAGCTTAAGGCTGCTTTCACACGGTGCGGTTTTGGTGCATTTTTGATACGTTTTTTTGATGCGTTTTTTTGTGCAACAATGTATAGCATTAATTGTTGTGCCTTCTGCACAAAAAACGCATCCAAAAAAAACGCACCAAAACCGCACCGTTTGAAAGCACCCTAAGGGTGCTTTCACATGGTGCATTCTTGGTGCATTTTTTGATGCATTTACTGTGCAGAAATGTGTAGAATTAATTGCTGTACCTTTCTGCACAAAAAAACGCATCCAAAAAATGCACCGTATGAAAGCACCCTTACAGATTTTGAGTTCACCCTTTTATTAGGACTATATAAAGGGTTAATCAGAACTCAGTAGTATATAGTACTCAGCTCAGCTGTATGTGACTTGGGGTGCTTTCTCACAGTGTGTTTTTGGTGCATTTTTTGATGTGTTTTTTGTGTAGAAATGCATAGCATTAATTGCTGGGCCTTTTGTGCACCAAAAAAACGTAAAAAACACATCAAAAATGCACCAAAATGCACCATGTGAAAGCAACCTATCAGCACCTCCTCTGCCGTATGCTGCGGAGAGAGGATGTCGCAGTGGCCCTAATGCAGATGTGACGCATATCACACAACCTGGCTTCATAATTTTTCTAAAGTCTGATGTATTACAGTATTCGAAACTAGGTAAAATTGCATATAAAAAAAAAATTGTCCTCAAAAATTTTTTTTAAAATATCTCGGGGAAAAAAACCTGGAAAACTTTTTCTTTATACTTTTTACATTTGATTTTTTTTAACTATTAAATGATTCTATGTAACATTTATGTTTTATACGCTATTAAAAAAAAAAGTTTAGGAAATAGGTAACACAAATTTAAATTCAGATTCAAATATGATTTCTTCTAAATCTATAAAAACAATTGTCAAAAAAACAGCAAGGGAATTTTTACAAATATCTAGGGACGAAAACATGGAAAACTTTTTCTTTATACTTTTTACTTTTTTTTAACTATTAAATGATTCTATGTACCTTTCTCCTAAACTTTTTTTTTTAATAGAGTATAAAATATAACTGTCACATAGAATAATTTAATAGTTAAAAAAAATCATATTTGAATCTGAATTTAAATTTTTGTTACCTTTTTCCTAAACTTTTTTTTTAATATAAAACATAAATTTACATAAAAAAAAACTAAGACTGATTTGCAGATTTTGACTCCACCCTTGTACTCAGGACTATATAAAGAGTACAGTAGAGTTCAGCAGTACATTGTAGTCAGCTCAGCTGTAGGTGTCGTGGAGATCTGATATACTGGGTAAGTACTACAGGAAACACTGTGTTTTCTGCTATATTCCTATTGAAACTGATCAGTTGATCGATTCTATTTACATTTTTCACAAAAAGTCTGATTTTTTTAATTGCAATCTGTGATTTATTTTACATCTATTATTATAATCTTTATATTGTTTTTGTCTCGATATTACGCTAGGAACAAATTAAATGCTGAATTTTCACATTTACAGGAACAGAACCTTGACGCTATTGGGATTATTAGAACAATCATGACACTATTGGGATTTTTTTTATTAGCAAGCCATTATTACCTTCAGACTATATCGCTGGTCAGTACATATTTTTATTATTTAAAATTTAATACAAAATTGAAAGCATTTTTACTATAAATTTGTTCATAGAATTTAAGATTTAGCAACTTTTTTTTATTTATGAATTTATTTTTTTACATTTTTAAGTCACATTAGGCAAGTACAAGAATATAAAATATTATACTCTTATTATATTATTACTTTATTATTATCATATTTTATTACTTGAGTTTACTTGTTTTTCGATAAACTTTATTGTACATTTTTACTATAAATTTGTTCATAGAATTTAAAATTTAGATTTTTTTTATTTATGAATTTATTTTTTTGTACATTTTTTAAGTCACATTAGGCAAGTACAAGAATATAAAATACAGGCAGTCCCGACTTACACCGTTCCGACTTACATCTCTCCCCTAGTTACAAACGGACACTTATGGGGCATGCTGGCGCTTGTAGTTCCATGTTCCACAGCAGATAGTAGCCGTGGAACGACAAGTTCCAGCATGCCACAGCAACACATGAGGTAAAAATTAGGTGAAATCTTCTTAAAGGGGCACAGACAGCAAAACAAATGTAAAAACCCTTCCCTGCACTTTCCAAAACTAAAGAAAGCTTTTGTGCTGGAGTTACATTTAATAAATCTACCTGTTCCGACTTAAATACGAATTCAACTTAAGAACAAACCTACAGTCCCTATCCTGTTTGCAACACGGGGACTGCCAGCATTGTACTTTTATTATATTATTACTTTATTATTATCATATTTTATTACTTGAGTGTACTTGTTTTTCAATAAACTTTATTACAAATTTTTACTATAAATTTGTTCATAGAATTTAATAAGATTTAGCTATTTTTTTTTATTTATGAATTTATTTTTTTGTAAATTTTTTTAGTCAAATTAGGCAAGTACAAGAATATAAAATATTGTACTTTTATCATATTATTACTTTATTATTATTATATTTTATTACTTGAGTGTACTTGTTTTTCAATAAACTTGATTATAAATTTTTACTATAAATTTGTTCATAGAATTTAAGATTTTGCTAATTTTTTTAATTTATGAATGTATTTTTTTGTACATTTTTAAGTCACATTAGGCAAGTACAATAATATAAAATATTGTACCTTTATTATATTATTGCTTTATTTTTATCATATTTTATTACTTGAGTACACTTGTTTTTCAATAAACTTTATTATAAATTTACTATAAATTTGTTTTTAGAATTTAAGAGTTAGCAAATTTTTTTTATTATGAATTTATTTTTTTGTACATTTTTTAAGTCAAATTAGGCAAGTACAAGAATATAAATATTGTACCTTTATTATATTATTACTTTATTTTTATCATATTTTTATTACTTGAGTACACTTGTTTTTCAATAAACTTTATTATACATTTTTACTATAAATTTGTTTTTAGAATTTAAGAGTTAGCAAATTTTTTTTATTTATGAATTTATTTTTTTGTACATTTTTAAGTCAAATTAGGCAAGTACAAGAATATAAAATATTGTACCTTTATTATATTATTACTTTTTTATTATTAGTTATTATTATTATTATTATTATTATTAATATTATTATTATTATTATCATCATATTTTATTACTTGAGTGCACTTGTTTTTCAATAAACTTTATTACTTGAAACAGGAACACAAGTTCCAAACATAAATGTACATGGAAAGAGGCAATGATAAGGCATTAGAATGAGATCTTCTAGAGGTGGGGGATGTACATAAAGGGGTCATATGTGAAATCTAAGAGTCCAGGAGTTGTCACAGCTCTGGTGGTATACAAAATGACTAAAGAGGAAAGAGAAGGCCGTTGAAGGGGTCAAAGAGTCAGTGGAACATCAACGGAGAGCACTATAGGGAGAGGGCACAGGCCATAAGGGGAGAGGGTTATGATCACCCTGTAAGAGGGCGCTATGCGGGGACCTTTTATATTCATATATCGGTTACTCTTGGTTGTATGATGTTGCTTACAGTCGTCATCTAATCGGTGCTGGTTTTGTGTTTCCAGGCTCAATCTCAAGTGGCTCAAGGTGAGACACCAACTACACATTTTTGAATTTTTCTTTTTTTGTGTAAACTAAATTTTTTTGTAAATATACATACATTTTTGACTTGTGGATAGTTTGTCCCCTTTAACATATTCAGTTTCATGTTTTATTTGCGGTAGGATATGACTGCTCAGATATATGGGAAAAAAATAAAGCTGCCACCAGTGGAATATACCGGATACAACCGAAAGGAGCCAACACCCCTTTTCAGGTAAGACAGTGATAATAATTCTCACTATGGAGGATAAAATATTTCCCACGTACACCCCTCTTTAAAAGGGTTGTCTCACTACAGACAGGTATGTTGCTAAAATATGTCATCATTGTCTGATAGGTCTGGGTCCCAGCTCCGGGATCCGGTCCTCTCTCCTAAACGAGCCCTGAAACCTCTCAGTTCTGGACAGAGAGGTGGTCGGGACTCTCCCATAGACATGAATGGGAGTTCCCAGTATGGAACGTTCTCAACAGAATGGTGGTTGGGATTCTCCCATAGACATGAATGGAAGGTCCGAGTATAGAGCGTTCTGAACAGAGAGGTGGTCGGGATTCTCCCATAGACTTGAATGGAAGTTCCGAGTATAGAACATTCTGAACAGAGAGGTGGTTGGGACTCTCCCATAGACATGAACGGGAGTACCGAGAAGAGAACGTTCTGAACAAAGAGGTGGTCGGGACTCTCCCATAGAAATTAATGAGAGTTCCGAGTATAGAACATTCTGAACAGAGAGGTGTTTGGGACTCTCCCATAGACATGAATGGGAGTTCCCAGGATAGAACGTTCTGAACAGAGAGGTGGTCAGGACTCTCCCATAGACATCAGTAGGAGTTCCAAGTTTAGCCAAGCGGGAATGCTCAGCTGTAATCCAAACTCCCATTCATATCTATGGGAGAGTGCCGACCTGCTCTCCATTCAGAACAGAGAGGTTTTGGGGTTCATTTAGGGGATAGGTCTAGGTCCCACCTCTGGAACCCGCACCTATGAAGAATCCTAGTGATATGCCTTCAATGTCTGTAGTGAGACAACCCCTTTAAGTATTGGCACCTATAAGAAATATTTCTTTTTTTTCTGAGGGAACAGTAAAAAAGCAGAAAAGTCTCCATTCATTTTTGCATGTTGAATTTTTTAGGTGGCGATGCCAATTATGTTTGGCTTTTTTTTTTTTTTTATATTAATTTAGAACAAAAATTGTACATTTCATGAAATTATAGTCACTGCCTTCCAATCGCCATTCCTTTTTTTTATTTTAAACAATTTTTCATCAATGCAGCTGTATGTGGAATTGTTTCTTGCAGGACAAGCCATATTTTCTAGTATAACCATGATGGTGTACATCTAAATTAGTTTACTTTTTTAATTACATTTTTTGGAGGAGGAACGTGAAAACACAATTACCCCATGGTGTTTATCATTTTTGTTAATGGCACGAAATAACACGTTAACTTTATTGTTAAGATCTTAACATTTTCAGCAATACCATATACAGGCAGTCCCCGACTTACAGTGTTCCGACTTACATCTGTCCCCTAGTTGCAAACGGAGACTTATGAGGCATGCTGGCACTTGTAGTTCCATGTTCCACAGCAGATAGTAGCTGTGGAACGACAAGTTCCAGCATGCCACAGCAGCACAGGAGGTGAAAATGAGGTGAAATCTTCTTAACAGGGCACAGACAGCAAAACAGATATAAAAACCCTTCCCTGCACTATCCAAAACTAAAAAATATTACATGTAATAAATCTGTCTGTTCTGACTACATACAAATTCAACTTAAGAACAAACAAACAGTCCCTATCCCGTCCGTAACCCGGTGACTGCCTGTATATGTGTGGTGGGGAGGGGGGTTAATCACTATTAGGCTGCTGTCACACGGCAAAGACCAAATACCGGTTTAGATGACGATATAGAGGAGTTCAGAATACAACATGATGTATGAAAGAGTGTTATGTGCCAAACATGGTCTCAGCCATGGTATGGTGCATTCCTGTCGCATTTTTGGTGCATTCAAACATGCTGTGCAAGAGCGTAGCTATAGGGGGTGCAGCAGTAGCAGTCGCTACTGGGCCCTGCAACCTGAGGGGGCCCAAAAGCCCTTCTGCCACATAAGCATTGCAAATGGCGCATGGTAACTGGGGGCCCATATCACTTTTTGCACTAGGACCCACTAGTGCTTAAAGTTACGCCTCTGGTGCCGTGTCGAGTGCAGACTGCGCCTAGTTTTGCCATATGATTATTCATACATCTGTCGGGCAGGGTACGACAGTTTTTTAGCTCAAAGTACTTCCAGAAAACTGCCACAGCCCCATTCATACAGGTCGCCCTATTTTCCACCCATGATGGGATATTACAATGCCGTCTTCTGATTGCTGCAATAATGCTTTTGTATCAAAAATCGAAGACTGCCCATTACAATATTCCTGCTCCCATTTTAGGTTTTCTGTGAAATGTCCAACAGCAAAGGCTGGACTCTTATACAGAGACACGATGGAACAGATAAATTGAACTTCGATAAAAGCTGGAGGGAGTATAAAGAAGGATTTGGCACTCTTGGAGGTAACTATGACAATGTCCTTGAAGAAGAATCGAGCAGCAATCAGCCAGGCACACTTAAAAGGCTTGTATGAGATTAAAAAGAGAATTATCCAGAAACAGCACCACTCTTGTGCACAGGCAGGATTTGGTATTGCAAGCAGTAATCGGCGGTGTAGGAAAATGTTAGCGTGCACATTGGCCTGTTTTTTCTGTTCCTGGCTATCAATTATTGAGTAGATTGATTCTTGTATTTTTTTTGTGATGAATGGTAACCTAAACCATTTGTTTCATGTCAGACTTATCAAATCAGACAGATATATGGGCTCAAAATTACATTTATCTAACGAAATGTACTTGGCACATGTAACGGAGGGAGTAGTGGATCCACCAGCCAAGGCAGGGAGCAGAGTCTAAATGAGTGTAACGGAGGAGTGGATCCCCTGGGCCAACGCAAGCGATGATAGTTAAGCCACGCCAGGGAACGGAATCTAAGTAGCCCCCGGTTTTCACCAGAGCCCGCCGCAAAGCGGGATGGACTTGCTGCGGCGTGAGGCTACCAGGTCGTTACTCCTGACGTGACTTGCTTGCGATGGCGGCCGGGGTACAGCGTGGTACAGAAACGTAATCCGGAGGCGTAGTAGGGGACAGGCAGAAGGTCAGGGCAGGCAGCAGAGGTTCGTAGTCAGAGACGGGCAGACGGTCAGGGCAGGCGGCAAACAGGCAAGGTCAGGAACGTAAGCAGGCGGACTGGTACACGGGTAATCAATACGGAACTCCAATACTCTCTAACGCACCAAAAACACACCAACAGACTGGCAGGAAGTGTTGGGGGCAGATACCTTAAAAAGAACCAGCGCCCGACAATGGACCAATTATCGGGACGCTGGCCCTTTAAATTTAGAGAAGTCGGTGCGTGCGCGCCTAGAGCAGCGCCCACGCGCACGGCGGCCGTGAGCGGCGTTCACAGGAGCACGGACAGGTAAGGGACTCCCCTATCTGAGACAATATGTAAAGGGAGACCGTGCAGACGGAAAACGCGACTGAAAAAATGTTGGGCCAGTTGGGGGGGCAGAGGGTAACCCAGGCAGTGGGATAAAGGTGGCCATTTGGAAAATGGTCGGTCACAACCCAGATGACCGTTTTCCAGATGAGGCGGGAGATCAGTAATGAAGTTTTATGGCTACAGGGGTCCAGGGTTTTTTCTGGCCCCGGGAGCGGCTGAAGAAGGCCCGCGGGCTTTGAGGCGAGGAACCTTATTACGGGCACAGGAGGTTGCAGGCTAGAATGAAGTCCCTCATGTCCTGAGCAAAAAATAGACCACCAGAAATATCGGAGCCAGTTGAAGCGACCTATGGACTCCTGGGTGCCCAGCCGTATGAGAAGAGTGTTCCCACTTCAGGATTCTAGGGCGCAAGGCAGGTCGCACATATGTCTTCCCGGGGGGTAGGTGCTGGAGGTCCAAGGGGGCAGCCGTGACGAATCGCTCCGGGGAACCATGTGCTGGGAGGAGGCCAAGACCCACCGTATCCGAGGAACGAATAGAAAACACCCTCTGAGGCTTTTCTCGGCCTGCCGAAAATGTAAGCGAAGTCAAACGGGCAAAGAAAAAGACCACCCCCGCTTGCCCGGGGGTTCAGCGTTGAGCCGACTGAAGGTACAGAAGGGTCTTGTGGTCTGTGAAATGTCAAGAAGGGGTGGAGCCCCTCCAGCAGATGACGCCATTCTTCAAGAGCCAGCTTTATGGCCAGTACTCCACGATCCCCTATGGTATAGTTCTTCTCGGCAGGAGGAATGTCTTGGAGAAAAAAACACAGGTACGTAGTTTACCAGCGGAAGATCTCTGGCAGGAGGACAGCACCAGCGCCAACTGAAGAAGATCCACTTCCAAAAATAAAGGGACAGTTAGGGTCTGGGCGAGACAGGACCGGAGCCGAAGCAAATGCCGCTTTGAGCCGGTTGAAGGCTGCTTGGGCCTCTGGGGGCCAGGATTTGGGATTGGCATTCTTCCTAGTCAGGAACACCAAGGGAGCCACAAGTGTAGAGAAGTTGGGGATAAATTGCCTATAATAATTGGCAAATCCCAAAAAACGTTGAATGGCCCGAAGCCCACCGGTTGTGGGCCACCTGCAACACCGCGGAGAGTTTGGAGGGATCCATCAGGAGACCCATATCTGAGACGATGTACCCGAAGAAGGGTAAGCTGGCACGCTCAAAGAGGCACTTTGGGGTTTGGCAAAGAGCTGATGATGGCGGAGTCGCCTAAAGGACCTGGCGGACATGGTGGCGATGAGTCTCGAGATCAGGGAGAAGATGAAATCTCCCAAGTAGACATTACACAGACATAGATAGGTCCCGAAAGATCTCATTAACAAAGTTCTGAAATACTGCCGGGGCGTTGCAGAGACCGAAAGGCATAACCAAAATATCGAAATGGCCGACCCGTGTATTAAATGCCGTTTTCCATTCATCGCATTCCCTAAGCGGATTAAATTGTAGGCCCCGCGTAATCCAGTTTAGAAAATATTTTCGCCCCACGCAGCGGTAAAAAGAGTTCGGAGATCAAGGCAACGGGGGGCGGTTTTTTATGGTAATTTTTTCAAGCCCCGATAGTCGATGCAGGGCCGGAGGGACCCTCTTTTTTCTCCACGAAGAAGAAGCCGGCTCCAGCCGAGACGAGACTTACGGATAAAATCCTTTGCGGAGGTTCCCCTTTGATGTACTCAGACATCCCTTAGTTCTCCGGGACGGAGAGAGGGAAAACCCCGGGCCTCTCGGAGGAGTACACCGGGTTTGCAGGGTCAATGGGACAATCATAAGGCCGGTGTGGAGGAAGCGTTTCAGCCTGACTCTCCGAAAAGACATCGGCAAAGTCCCAATATGGCGATGGTAGACCAGGAGGAGGCTTGGAAGACCTCCGGGAGATGACTTGAGGAGCGAGTTGCGGCTTAGACAGGCAACGAGAGAGACACGCGGAACCCCAACGCATGACTTCCACCTGTGCCCAATCCAAAGTCAGGGTATGGTTCTGTTAGCCAAGGAAGGCCAATAGGATCCCCGAGGAGGATCGAGGCAGGACAAAAAATGCAACGTCTCCTTGTGAAGGGCCCCCAAATTTTCAAGAAGAGGGGGCCGTACGGAAAACGGATTGCGTCCTTAAGGCATTCGCCACTGACCGAGGAGACGAACATAGGTTTCTGCAACGTCACAGGAAGACGAAACCTGGTCACAAGTTCGTGGCTTATGAAGTTTCCTGCTGATCCTGAATCAATAAAGGCGGGGGCCTGAAAGGTGTTTTCCGGAGAAGCACCAATAAATACGGGCAATGGTCAGAGGGAGAAGGCCGTTCTGACACCTAGGGTTGCCTCTCCTACGAGCCCTAGGTTCCAGAAATTCCCGGTGCACCGGACAGTCCCCAATGAAAGGCCAGAACCGCTACAATAGAAGCAGAGCTGCTTCAGACGACGCTGAAGAACGTTCCCCTCCGGGACAGGTGGCTCTCTCGACCTGCATAGGGTTCCTCTTCAAGGCCGTTGGAGGAAGGAAGGGGTGACCGCTGGAAAATGGGAGCCCAAACGGGGAAACGCGTGGACGACGGTTTTTCCCCTTGTAGGCGGAGCTCTTGTTGCCTTTCGGCCAAGCGAATTAAACCACTCGGTGGCCAAAAAGGATTAGGTCATCCAAGGCAGCTGGTAGACCCGAGCGGGGAGCTCGTCTTGATTCGCCCGAGAGGCCTTGCCAAAATGCACCACCAACGCTTCGTTGTTCCAGTCCAGCTCGAAGCGAGAGTGCGAAACTGCACCGAATACTGACCGACTGTGGTGTCGCCCTGACGTAGCCGGACAGCGCTGCGGCAGTCCCAGAAGTACGGCCTGGTTCCTCGAAGACGGTGCGGAACCCCCGGAGGAAAATTGGAGGTCTGCCGTCAGAGATCCCCCCCGATCAAATAGTGGCGTAGCCCAAGCCAAGGCTTCTCCAGACAACAGGCTGATTATGGAAGGCCACCTTGGTCTCGTCTGTAGGGGAAATTTGGTACCCATCATTTTGAATGGATGGAGCACTGGCTGATGAACCCACGGCACTTCTTGGGGTCTCCATCGTAGCGTGAGGGAGTGGCCCGATGCAGAGAAGGTCCCGAAGCCGAAGCAGGTTTGACAATGGATGCCGGAGCAACGGATGCAGGTGCAGAGGCAGCAGCCGGTGGAGGCAGACGAGTCGCCAGGTTCTGCATCATGGCCGCAAGCTGGTCGATGCGTTGACTCTGCTGGGCGACAGCTGTAGTGACATCCCGGAGGTCGGGCAGAGGTACCTGGCGGAATCCATGGCCAGTCTGTACTGAACGGAGGAGTGGATCCGCTGGGGGCCAACGCAAGCGAAGATAGCTAACCACGCCAGGAAACGGAATCTAAGTAGCCCCCGGTTTTCACCAGAGTCCGCCGTAAAGCGGGATGGACTTGCTGCGGCGTGAGGCTACCAGGTCGTTACCCCTGACGTGACTTGCTTGCGATGGCGGCCGGGGTACAACGTGGTACAAAAACGTACTCCGGAGGCATAGCGGGGACAAAGGCAATAGGTCAGGGCGGGCGGCAGAGGTTTCGTAGTCAGAGACGGCAGACGGTCAAGGGCAGGCGGCAAACAGCAAGGTCAGGAAACGTGAGCAAGCGGACTGGTACACAGGTAATAAGACAAAACCCAAAACTCTCTAAACGCACCAAAAACACACCAACAGACAGGCAGGAAGTGTTGGGGGCGGATACCTTAAAAAGAACCAGCACCCGACAATGGACCAATTATCGGGACGCTGGCCCTTTCAATTTAGAGAAGTCGGCGCGTGCGCGCCTAGAGCAGCGGCCACGCGCACGGCGGCCGGGAGCGGCGTTCACAGGACCACGGACAGGTAAGGGACGCCGCGTCGGATCCCCTGCGAGCAGGGTGACGGTCGTGGGGGGCAGCGGAGCCCGCGACCCCCGTGACAGTGAGCAGAGTCTAAGTAGGTCCCGGTTTCCACCAGAGCCTGCGGCAAGCCCATCCTGCCTTGTGGCAGGCTCTTTTGAACACCAGGACCTACTTAGACTCCGCTCCCCGCCATGGCTTATACCACCACTTGCGGTGGTTGGGGGAATCCTACCGGGCCCATTACCCCGGGAGGGCGATTTGGCTTGGCCCAAGGGCCCAGGGGAAACCGAATCGGGGACCCCTTACTCGCAGTCGGGGGACAGGAGGGCGGGTTTCCTGGGAGGCAGAAAAGGTTTTGTAGCAGGAAACGTACCCCGGGCCCAGAAACCCCACCCCAAAACGGGCCCCGCACTCAAAATTGGTT
Organism: Phyllomedusa bahiana; assembly: GCA_025379985.1. Lineage (NCBI taxonomy): Eukaryota > Metazoa > Chordata > Amphibia > Anura > Hylidae > Phyllomedusa > Phyllomedusa bahiana. The sequence goes on from JAODAL010003473.1 coordinate 156,688, forward strand.
TTCCCCACAAAAGCACGGGGAAATTTAAGATCCCGGGGGGGGGAAGAAAGGGGGGAGTGCCCCCAAAAAATATGGGGCAATAAAACCAATTCCCCAGGGGGCCGCCCCCTTATATCTCAGAAAGTCGGCGCACGAGCCCGGCCGGGGGTTTGGCATCGGGGGGGAAAGAAAGGCCCTTTGGCGGGGTTTAGTATTTACTAGAGAAACGGGTGCGCCCCCGGGCCTCCCTTGGGGGACCGGGCATTACTCGACCCTCCCCACGGGCACCCCAAGCGGAGACAATTTGCACCCCCCACCCCGACATGGGGACCGCGGCAAAAAACTCGACCCCCACCCACTAGTAAAACAGGGGGGTCGTCCCAAAAAATTAGGGGCCCTCGCCTAAACCCCGGGACAGGGGGTTTGGCCCCCCGGGCCCCAATTCCCCCCACTCCGACCTCACCCACCGGGGGGGAAAAAAGGCACCCGGAGTTTTGGGGAAACCCGCCGCCCCCGGGACAGGGGGCCCGTTTGGCCCCCCCAGGCGGGCCCCTTTATCGCCTAAACCCCCGGGCGGGGCAGCGGGATTTTTGGGGTGCTCCCGCACCCCGATTTTGGGGACCGGGGATCCCCAAAACCCTCACCACCGGGCAGACAGCACATGAACCACTCATGAGAGCACATAATTCAAAAGTCACAAAATGTACAAAAGTCCCTCTTCCAGAAAAATGTAGGTACTTCTAAAATCAATTGTGTCAGTAGGCTGTTATTAGTAGTAGTATTTTTTAAATCAAATAGATTTTTGGAAATTATTTTTAATTCCTTTAAAAAATTTCAAAAATTCCCAACAAAATTTTTCACCATCTGGAAAATCCCTAAAACTCTACATCATCACCCGTTTGAAAACATCCATAAAAACTTGTTTGGAAAATATCAAATTGAGGTAAAGTGTTCTATCTTTAAAATGGACCCTTTTTTGGAATGAAAAAATTGGCTCTTTTTGGGCTGAGTTGAAGCTCTTTGCATAAATGCCTGGGAAGGGAGTAAAGCGTGCCGGGGAAAAAACGAAGATCCTTTTACCCTTTCATCCCCTGTTAAATGAGGGTTCCCATAGTTTTTGGGCCTTCCCCTGATCAGCTAGTGTGACACATTTTTTGGAATAACCCTTTAATTCCCCAGATTAAAGACCCTTTAAAAACCTTCCCACCCAAAATTTGAATTGGTTTTCCAGATTTTTTCCTCTTTTTAATTTTAAATCTTTTGTTGTTTTTAGGTGAACAGTGGCTTGGCTACAATTTCATTTATGCCCTGACAAACCAGAAAGGAAACCCTTCCCCCATTTCTGCACATCAGCAAAGGGAGCTTTGATGGTCAAAACCCCCTATGCAAATACAAAAACCCTTTTACCATTTTTGGGAAAAGAAAGGGACCTTTCCCATGCAATGCATTTGGGGGCCAAAAAAATCCCGGGAAAAGGCCCGGGGAGTTGGGTTTGGAATTAAAAAAGGGAAAAATTTAAATTATACCAATTTATAAAAAAAAAACAAATTGTAAGGAAAAGAGGAAAAATTAATTAAATATTTTTTATGGTAGGAAATGCCTTCTTTGGAACTGAGGAAATAGCTGAAAGCAACCAGAATGGAAGCCCATTTAGCACTCCGGATCATGCGCCCAAGAACTGTGGTGAGAGATGTGTACTCGGAGACATGATGTTCCCCAGCTGCGCTAGTCTCATTCGTGCTGGTTGGTGGTATAACGCCTGCATTTGGGCAAATCTGAATGGTGCCTGGCGCAGTCCACCAAACCATATGTCCTTTGCCTCATATGTGGCATGGCCAACATGGAAGACCAGAGAGTCTTTGAAATTCAGCAAAATGTATCTGATTCATAGATAGAGTAATTTAAAATATAAAAATTTCCAAGCCATTTACTAATTTTGTGTGTCTCATTTGTAATAATATCGTATAAGTGTTGTGATGTGACTGTCTATGAGGCGATGTATTAAGAAAACAAAAGTGGCATAGTGCTTCTTTTATTTAAAGTAGAGATCTGGGGTCCATGAAGTGTGACTGGGGTGTGCAGGTCCCACCAATAGGGTTGATTCTGGTGGGCCCACTGGTATGCTTGATTCTGGGGGTCCACTGATACAGTTGATTCTGGGGGTCCATCAATATGGTTGATCCTGGGGGTCCACTGAGACGGTTGATTCTGGGGGGCCCACCAGTATGGTTGATTCTGGGGGTCCACAGATACAGTTGATTCTGGGGGAACCACTGGTATGGTTGATTCTGGGGGTCCATCAGTATGGTTGATTCTGGAGGTCCTCTGATATGGTTGATTCTGGGGGGCTGACTGGTGTGGCTGAGTCTGGAGGGCCCACCAATATGGTTGAGTCTGGAGGGCCCACCAATATGGTTGAGTCTGGGGGGCCCACCGGTATGGTTGAATCTGGAGGGCCCACCGGTATGGTTGATTCTGGGGGGCCCTCCGGTATGATTGATTCTGGGGGGCCCACCAGTATGGTTGATTCTGGGGGGCCAACCAGCATGGTTGATTCTGGAGGGCCCCCCAGTATGATTGAGTCTGGGGGGCCCACCGGTATGGTTAATTCAGGGGGGCCAACCAGTATCTTTGATTCTGGAGGGCCCACCAGTATAATTGAGTCTGGGGGGCCCACCGGTATTGTTGATTCTGGGGGGCCCACCGGTATGGTTGATTCTAGATCCCCTCTGTACATGCCTCTTTTACTCTGCCTCTTTTTATTGGCCTTCTGAATCTTCCAAGGTTGCATATGCAGTTGAAAAACAACACCAGGTCTGCAATGCATCGGGGTCAACCGGGGGATTCTCCTGTTTCCCTGTGGACCAATCTGGGCTTGGACATCATGGCTGGTCCCTAAAGGTCTGGATTACGTACCACCATAGGTTATAATATTCTCACCTAAAACAGATCATAATGTCAGGGGGACTGAAATGTATGTGGTAATTGTCCTTCCTCCTGGCTAGCTGATAGTGTTCTGGACTAGTTTTTTTGATATGATCCTCTTCAGTATCTCAGCCTGCTGACCATGCACCTTTCTGTCCTCTCCATTTGAACCAGAGGGTTAACAACTTGAAAATCTCATCAGAAAGGTCCATGCCTTCAAGGGATGTTTAAGAATGAAAACTGGTTTATACCTTGCACCTTTGACTTTCGAAACCAAACCAAAGAGGCCTAAAGAGGATCCAGCTTCACTATTCACGTCCTATTGTACCTCCTGCACTATATGCTTTCTCCACTTACCTGCTTCTCGAATTACTCAACTCTCAAAAGGTCCACAGAAGAAACAAACCCTGCTGATTTTTGTGGTACCTTCTAACTATCTGAAATGTATGAGAGTCCTCCTGACTTCCCCGTTGCTAAAGGACAGAAGGATCAGGCAAGTTTAAGGTTTTGGGGGCTTCTTTAGATATATGCTGCTGTCAAATATGTTTCTACGGTGGCTTTCTCTACTCTTCACATTATCCCCCCCAAAAAAAATAAACATATGTTGGCCAAGTGCCCATGTGTATGGGGAAATATGAAAAAATATGTTAGGCAAATGATCCTTAGACCAACAACTTATTGAAGATGTATGGGCATGTTACGAGTCAGACTGTATATCATATGTGCCACCTCTCTTGGCATGTTCAGGAGACTCCTAGAAAAAGGTGATTCCTAGAAGAGTTAACAAATCCTCATGTTCTCCACATACTCTCCTTTCCCAATTTTCATGCTTCCCTCTACTCCTTGGTACCAGATAAGCAGCATCAGCACCAACCACTAGCGCACTGATAGTATAGCAGACAACGTCCTGATGCTGAAAGGAGATCTCTAGGACTCCTGGGAGAGCTGGTGAATCTGTTGAGCAACCCACATACCTCTATATCCTCATTCCTGTCCTTCAGTCCTGGGCACTTCTCCAATGTCTTTGTCTGTAGCAGCATCTGGTCTGAGGTCCATAAATGGGAAAGAGGGTCTAGATATAGGATAGGGTCTGGAGTCTGTATACAGGGAAGTCTCGCATGGAGTCTGTACACCGGTAAGGGTGTAGTATGGAGTTGGTACACTGAAAAAGGTATAGTATGGAGCCAGTATACAGAGCAAGGTCTGGTCTGGAGTCTGTACATAGGGAGATGTTTAGATTTGTATTTGGCAGGGCCTTGTGTGTGGGGTCTGTATTTTGATTGGGATCTACTTGAAGGTGCCCATATTTAGGATTCAAATGCCATAGGTTGAGGGTGTGTCCTATGGAGCTGGGCTTTCCCCAACTTTAGATTTAGTTTGCAACCCTATCCCTGAATCTTAATATTTTAGCTGGTTGACACCAGCCAACATGGAGGTTCAATCCACATTGCCCAGTAACATCACACTGCCAAGATAGCTTGTTCAAACCCAACCTACTGGATAGTTATACCCTCTACATGGAAAGAGATAGTAAATTCTTCTTGTGTGAAAAAGGAAAGAAGCATATTGTTTTTCTTAAAAATGTTTTAAAATTATAAGTTTAAAAAAAAACAACCCACACACTGGAATGGTTTCTCTTCCATCAGCCCTATTGACGCTGCTAATATCTATAAATAAAATCTGCCATCAAAAAACTCATTATAATGGTTTCCCCATAACCAGATGGTGGTAGACTGCCCCGGATTTTGACATCAATGATGGTTTCGTACAGTTGTAGAGAAGATTTCTGAAAACTTAGTACAGAATGCACCAGGAAGCCCATCCAGTGCATCGGATTTCCCTTTATTAAGGGACACTAATCCAAAACTGACTTGGAAGGAGGTAGGTCAATCCTGGTCAAAATGTTCATCAAGGTTGGGGTTGTCCTTCGTAAAGAAGGGAAAGTCAGGAGATCCCCTAATACAATTTAGATAAAAACAGCAGGCATTTTTCTTGATGTCCATGGGGACCTTTAGAAAGTTGGAGTAGAAGGTTTTAAAAAAAAAAAAAAAAAACCCTCCCTACCATCTCCCCCTGTGCTTGAATCTACAGTTCACCTATCCTTGCCTCTCCCATCACAACCATTCTAGCACCTCTAGAGCTCCACTGATACCATCACATTCATGGATTACATGATGCTACAGCCAATCACCGACTTCTGTGGTCACATGAAGGACCAGAAATTGGTTACAGCATCACATGATCCATGAAGATGTCATCAAGGAGGGAACAGTGGTGACGGGAAGAGGTAAGTATGGGTAAATTTTCTAATTTGCACAATGGGATGTTTTTTTTAGCTCGTGTTCACACGGCTTATTCAAGCTGTAATTGCGAGCCGGATTGCGCTCGCAATTCCGGCTTGAATAAGAGGCAGGTGCGCGACCCGCCGGCCCCATAGACTTGCATTATCCACGGCGTGTATTGTGCATGTCAGTTTCTCCCCGCCCAGTGGCTTCGCCGAGCGGGAAGGAGCAACGGAATCCACTGTACTCTATGAGAACTGTGGATTACCATAATTACTGCGACGGATTGGCACCGTACTGCAGCGCAAATCCAGCGCGCAGTACTGCGCCAATCCGAGGCCAAATAAGCCATGTGAACGGCTCCTAAGAGTCCTGGAAAACCCCCTTTAAAAAGGGATGGACTTAAGTGCATGAGATTTGCAAGTTGTTAACCCTCTGGTTTAAATGTAGAGGACAGGTAGGTGCATGGTCAGCAGGCTGAGATACTCTAGAGCAGGGGTGTCAAACTGCAGCCCTCCAGCTGTTGGGAAACTACAATTCCCATCATGCCCACTGTTATAGATTATACAAATGCATGATGGGCGTTGTAGTTTCCCCAACAGCTGGAGGGCCGCAGTTTGACACCCCTGCTCTAGAGCAGTGTTTCTCAACTCCAGTTCTCAGGACCCACCAACAGGTCATATTTTCAGGATCTCCCACAGAATGCACTGACAGTAATTATATCACCTGTAGAGAATGCACTGACCACAATTATATCACCTATGCAATACTGAGGAAAACCAGAAAACATGACCTGTTGGTGGGTCTTGAGAAACACTGCTCTATAGGATCATGCCAAAAACATTATCAGCCAGGACATTTAGCATGTACATTTCAGTCCCCTCTGACAATATTACGTTCTAGGTGAGAATACCATGCCCCATGGTGGTATGTGTCTAAGACCTATAGGGACCAGCCATGATGTGTGCATGGACCCAGATCTCTACGTTGAAGAACAGAAGCACGTTGTCATTGCAGTTTCTTTAATAGATCACATCATAGACAGTCACCTTACAACAGGTTATACATTAGACACAAAATTAGTAAATGTAGTGGAACATCTCCCTAACTATGAATCAGATACATCTTGCTGAATTTCAAAGACTCTCTGGTCCTCCATGTCGGCCATGCCACAGACGATAGATAGTCTTTATGGTTTGGCGGACTGTGCCAAACACCATTCAGATTTGCCCATACGCAGGCGTTATACCACCAGCCGGCACCAATTAGACTAGCACAGCTGGTGAACATCATGTCTCCGATTACACATTTGTCACCGCAGTCCTCGGGGGCATGATCCGAAGTGCTAAATGGCCGGCCATTCTGGTTGCTTCCCTTCCTTTCTTTAATTCCAGCAAAGGCATTTCCTGCAATAGAGAAGATGGGATTCATTATTGTTCTTTGCTTGACAATTTTGTAGAATATTTGGTTTTGACATTTTTATTCTCTATCCACTCACCGGCTGTTCCGGAGTATTTGCCCACATGCAGTGCATAGGAGGTACCTTCATTTCCAATGGTGAAATAGCCGTATTCTGCATAGGCTTCTTGGCCATCAAAGTCCCCAATGCTGATGTACAGTTTGCAGGGTCGTTTTTTCTGGTGTGTCAGGGCATACACCTGGCGGAGTCCAAGCCACTGTTCACCTATGACAAAGTCATTCATATACAGTAAACAATTTTGGAGTAGAAGGTTCCAATCTGAAAGGGTCAAGGTTCTTCAACATTTTCCCCCACTACAACTTGCCTCCCATCCAAGAACTGTGCAAAAGACTCCAAGTGGTGACAAAAAGTCAACTTGTTTCCAAAAAAAAAAAACCAAAAAAAAAAAAAAAAAAAACCATGTTTAAAGGGGTTGTCTCACTGCATTGAGTCATCTCACCTCAGTCCTGTTTTTGTTTTAAGTTCAGGGGTGTGTTTACTGGCTTCTACTAGGCTGCAGTAGAAGTCAGGTCTGTAGCTATAGCAAGCAGCCTATCATGAGAGACTGAACAGGGCTGTAGCTATAGCAACCAGTGCTGGCAGCCTATCAGGAGGTCTGTAGCTATAGCGACCTGAGGAGCTGATGCAGGCCATACAAGAGGGGATATCTAGGAATAGGTAGGACACTGTTAATGGACACATATTGCGAACTGACTTGTTTTTTGCAACATCTTCAAAACAAAAAGCAGCAATCCTTGTAGTGAGACAACCCCTTTAAGATGGTACACTTCACCTCAGTTTGGTATTTTTCAACCACAGTTCCACAGATCTTAGCAAACACTGATTAGGTTGAGTTTTAGGGATTTTTTCCAAAAAAAGTAAAGAATGTTGTCAGTAACTTAAATGGATATTAAAATTTAAAAAAATTGACTTAAAGAGAATTACTACTAAATTTACAATATATTATAAAGTACCTAAAGTTTTTCTGGAATGTGTAAGCATGACCGAGTAGGTTTTTAGGTTTGAGTTTTGCCCTTTGAGAAAATTAAAGTTTAAGCTGTGTATGAGGTCCGTTTCATAATAGTAAAACAAAATGCAATCATGTGCTTGCTATTATATCTGTCTGGTTTAAAATTTTGGCCACCATTTATCACCATGAAAAAACAAAAAAAACAATCAAATTAATAGTAGGAAACAGAAGAAGCCAACTGACACATTAACCTCTAACACCATGAATTACTGCTTGCAATACCAAACCCAACCTGTGCACAAGAGTGGAGCTATATTCTGTAATCTTTTAAATGTGTCCGGGTGATCGGTAATAGATTCTTCTTCTATTATAAAGTTGTTATAGTTACCTTCAAGAGCGCCAAATCCTTCCCGATACTCGCCCCAATTTCTATCGAAGCTCAGTCCATCCGATCCATCATGTCTTTGGATAAGAGTCAAGCCTTTGTTGTTGGACATTTCACAGTAAACCTAAAACAAGAGCAGCGTAGTTGTCAATCTTACATTTTTAAAATGTTACATCCGTATACAAAATTGTTTAGCAATAAGAAAATAGCATTGTGGCAGCCTATCAGGGTATTAAGTAAAGTTTGTTGAAGAAAAAAAAATGATAATGTACTCTATAAGCATTAAAATAGAGGTTTGATTTTGTAATCGTGGTTAAAAAAAAAAAAAAAAAAAAAAAAAACTACAATGGGGATATTTTTTCCTCCCCAAAAAATAAGTACAAAATGTTGTAAATCCCAACATGGTTGTAGTAAAAAAGGACTCATCCTACATCAATTAACATAAAAGTTATGGTTATTGGAAAGTGGCTGAAGACAGTGTGCTAAAGTAGTAAACAAAAAAAAAAAAAAAAAAAAAAAAAAAAAAAAAACGCAAGATTATATATATATATCTATCTATCTCATTTTATAGGTTACTTAGTTGCTAATATTTTACCCCATAAGGGGATGTTCGCGCAGCGTTTTTGGATACGTTTTCGATCCGAAACCGCACTCATAAGCAGGATCGCACCCTATAGGTTAAAACAGGGCGTCTGCTGTGTGTTTCGGATCAAGAATTGACGTATCCATTATTTGAATGGATCCAAAAGTTGCATCGCTGATCACTCGTCTAAACGCCGATGCGCGTTTTGCATTGAAAGCAACACAAGTCACACTGCACATTGTTAGACTGTGTTGGGGTCCTAAAACATGGATCCAAACACGCACCTAAAAACGTCGTGCGACCATTCCCCAACAGTAAGAAATGTCACCGTCTTGCCTGGAAAGAGGTGTTGGATCCTTTCGGTTGTATCCGGTATATTCCACTGATGGCATTATGATCCCTTTCATATATATCTGAGCAATCATATGCTATCCAAAGATAAAACATGAAATTAAAATTTAAAAAGAGACAAATTATTCACCTATCAAATTATAGTTTAAGTCAAATATTTAATTATTTTTTTTTTTTATATGGACACTTTACTTTAAACATCTACCCAAAAAAGAAAAAAAAGTTAACCGTGTAGTTGGAGCCTCACCTTGAGCCCCTTTAGATGGAGCCTGAAAAGAAAAAAATAGCAACCATTAGACGACAACTAAGCCACATAATACAACCAAGAGTCACTAAGGGTGCTTTCACACAGTGCGTTTTTTAGATACGTTTTTTGTGCAGAAGGTACAGCATTAATTGCTCTGCCTTCCTGCACACAAAAAAAAAAAATAAAAATAATTTAAAAAACGCACTGTGTGAAAGCTCCCTAATAGATCAATACAAAGGTATTGCTTCCCACAATGCACATTCTGTTTGGCTGCGTTCACATGTTGCATTTTTTCAACTGCATAAAAAAAAAAAAAAAAAAAAAAAAGTAATTAACCCACATTTCACCTGTGTAATGGTCATGTGCACGCAGCATCTTTTGGGACATATTTTTGCACGTAATTTCACCAAAAAGCAGCCCAATGTACAGTATAGTACCCATGGAGATCAAAGCAAGATACAATATTTTACAATCATTTGACGAGACACGTCACTTCTTTGCAGACGTATACATGCTAGCTATTAGTTTATAGGTATAGGAGGCATAGATATGTGTCAGACAATTGCAGGTTGCTTAAGATTCCAAGTGCATAATTTTCAACAGTGCTACCAACGCGTTTACCACCTGCAAATTTACAGAATTCAATATGCCATGTCAACATCGCCTTAGAGTCAGTATGTTCACACGGTGTTTTTGGATCCGAAAATCGCATCCAACAGGCAGGTGCATGTTCGGAGGAGCTTTGGCTCCAGCAGGATCACACCCTATAGTTTTAAATAGAGCGTCTGCTGTGGCAAACTGATCAAGAATTGACTTATCAACTCTTAGAATGGATCCGAAAGACGCAATTAAACACGATCGGCGATCACTCGTATGAACGCCAATATATGTTTTTTCTTGCAAGCAATGTAAATCACACTGCTCATTGCTGGATACGTATTTGGGTCCGAAAGACGGATCCAAACATATGTAAACACAGACAGAACATGTTGTGTGCACCTACCCTAGCGTAGGTTCACACGGCTTATTTGAATGCAGATTTTGGAGCATTCCCATGCCCAAAACACTCCCAGTTCAGGTCATTGATTTCTATGTAAAACAGCGTTGTAGTTCACACGCTCTCCTTTTGGACACTGAAAAAAGGAAGAGTCATGTCAATTCTTGAAGCGATCTTTTGGCGTGTATTTTGGTGCATTTTTCGGCACTTTTTTTTGCCCAGGCTATTAATTTGTATGGGTGAAAACCTCACCCAAAAACCTCTTCTGAAGAAACATGTTTCAGGCAAGGTTTTGATGCTGTTTTGGGAGCAGAAATGCTCAGAAAACCGCATCAAGTCAGCTGTGAACATACCCTTAGGCCCCGTTCACACGGCTTATTTGCCGCCGGATTTGCGCTTCAATACGGCGCCAATCCGTCAGAGTCATTACGGTAATCCACTGCTCTCATAGAGAACAGTGGATTCCGTCGCTCCTCCCCGCTCGCCAAATCCGCCGCGGGGGGAGAAAGTGACATGCACATTATTTATGGCGCGGACGCGGCGTAAACAATGCATTGTCTATGGGGCCGGGAGCAGCGCCCCCGCCGCGCTCCAGCCCCGCCCCTTATTCACAGCAGATTTGTGCGCTCAATATGGCGCACAAATCCGCCGTGAATAAGCCGTGTGAACACAGCCTTAGGGTGCTGTCACACAGTGCATTTTTGGTGCAGTAAGGCACAGCAATTAATGCTATACATGGCTGCACAAAAACCATGGCAAAAATTGCACCAAAAACACTGTGTGAAAGCACCTTTACAAAACGTGAGATCCCAACCTTAGAGTGATTATAACTGCTCCGCCTTATTGCCCTTGCTCTCCCTCTCACTAAAGTGTCCTCCAATTTTCCCCTGGATGCTCTCATTTTTCCTCTAATACGTATACTATCAGAGCACCAACATTTCCTGGACTAATAGACTTCACATAGGACCCTTTAGAATTTCCCCCACTGCATTTTAATGCCTTCTCATTGCTTCTATGTACATTTTTTGTTTGCGATTTTTAGGTTCTCATTTGCACATTTTATTTTCCTTGGATTTCTTTAATGTCACTTCAAAAAGTTTGGATTAAAAATATTTATAAACTTTTTAAAGTTTAAAAATCACAATCCAGTTAACACCAAGAAAAAGGTCATCGTAAAAGGGGCTTAATAGAAACAAAGTGTACTCACCAGTGGTGCCGCCGGCAGGTAATACAGGTTTGCTAATAAGAGACCTCTGAGGAGGATCATGGCAGTCAATGTCCTGTTACTGCACATGTAAGAATTCAGCATTGATTTTGTTCTTGGCATAATATGGACACAAAACAATAAAAAAAGATTATAATAGATGTCAACTAAAAACCCCCCCCCAAAAAAAAAGCAGAACCCAACATGTTCCTGCAATACTTACCCAATACATCAACTCTGAGAGTCACCTGCAGCTGAGCTCGGCTGGACCTTTTATAGAGAGTACAAGGGTGGAGTCACAATCTTCACATCAGTCTTCTTTTTATTGCACAATTAGGCCGTGTTCACATAGCTTATTCAAGCCGTAATTGAGAGCCGGATTACGCTCGCAAGTTACGGCTTGAATAAGGGGCGGGTGCGGGGGCGCGGCCCGCCGACCCCATAGACTTGCATTATCCACGGCGCGTCCGCGCTGTAAATAATGTGCATGTCACTTTCCCCCCTGCGGAGGAATTCCCCGAGCGGTTTTAGGAGCAGACGGAATCCACGTTCTCTATGAGAGCAATGATTACCGTAATTACTGCGGCGGACTTGGCGCCTTTTACTGCAGCGCAAATCCGGCGCGCAGTACGGCTCCAATCCGCGCACAAATAAGCCGTGTGAACAGCCGCTTAGGGTATGTTCTGATGAAGGAAGCCGACCGGTATTTTGTCGACTTTTGAACGTTATGGGTATGTTCACACGGCGTAATTGCGGCGCGCATTTCACCACGTATTGCGCTTTATATGCAGTGAGATGCGCCCCGCAATTACAGTAATCCATAGCTCTCGTAGACAACTATGAATTACGCCACCTCTCCCCGCTCGCACAATACGCCCAGCGAAAGAAGTGACATGTCAATTATTCATGGCACTTACATGCCGCCGACAATGCGTGGCAATGAGGTTCCCCGTGCTTTGGAATTACGCGCGTGGTTCCAAAACACCCGGCGTATTGTGGCACATACAGTACGCGCCCCAATACACCATGTGAACATAGGGTATGTTCACACGATGTACTGCGGCGCGTACAATACGCGCCTCAGTACATTGTGTCTTTCGGGAGCTCAGGCTAATATGCGTGAGGGGGGAGGGGCGGCAGCTCGCCGGCCCCATTGACATGCATTACTCACGGCGCGAATTCACCACGAATAATTGACATGTCACTTATCTCCCTCCACGAGAGCTATGGATTACCGTAATTTCGGCGCACATCTCGCCCGTATTAGAGCGGAAATATGCGGCGAAATGCGTGCCAAAATTATCCCGTGTGAACATACCCTTAGAGGGACGGGTTCTGCCCACGGTTTTTCGGATTTTCTATTGACGTCTATGGGGATGGTTGTCAGTCGGTTTTCAAAACCGTCTGAAAAACCGACTGAAAACCCTTGCCGCGTGGACGGACTCTTAGGCTATGTTCACACAGCTTAATTGCGGCGCGCATTTCGCTGCATATATGTGCTGCAATTACGGTAATTTATAGCTCTCATAGAGAACTATGAATTACGTGTCGTCTCCGCCGTAAATACGATCGTATTGTACGCACGGGGAGAGAAGTGACAGGTCACTTCTTCGCTGTACTTATGGGTTGTTGATAATAAGCGCATAATGTACGCTGGAAAAGAGAAGTGACATATCACTTATGATTATGCGCCGTGGATAAAGGCAGTAAATGGGGCCGGCCCCCCTGTCCTCGGAAGTACACGCTGATCAGCACCTGCTTCCAAAACACACAAATTACTGTGGTGCGTACAGTACGCGCCCCAATACGCAGTGTGAACATACCCTTAGGGTATGTTCACACGGCGTATTGTGACGTGTACTGTGCATACCGCAATACACTGGCTGTTTTAGAAGTATGCGCTGGTCAGTGTGTACTTCTAAAACGCGGGGGGCCGGCCCCACTTACTGTCATTGTCCAAAGCGCATAAACGCCGCAAAGAAGTGACCTGTCACTTCTCTCTCCGGCATACAATACGCCTAGAGCCAGGGCCGGGACAAGGCATTTTGGTGCCTTAGGCGAGTACAGTCAATGGCGCCCCTCCCCCCCCATGATCCCCAAAAAATGGCACCCTCCCCCCCACACTAATTCCTCTCACCCCTGCGCCAGGTCCTGTCACTAACTTTCTGCATATTCCACATAGCACCAGTCCATCTCCTCAGCAGTCACTGCACAATGACAAATCAGCTTTTTCAAAATCGCTCCCCTCCGTATGACCGTGTAATACCCCTAAATAACAATCACCAAATAATCCACCGATACATGGAGCAAATCTACCAGACAAAGAATTGTTACTAAAAACCCTCCTACAAAACAAGACCCCAAACTATTACTACTTAAGGATCAAATAATTCCTGCCAGACCCTGACCGAACGCGACCCCACATGTGACTATCAGCTGTACACAGGCTCTGATTACATATACCACCGCCATATAGGGACCAGATAGTGGTAGATACTAGTTGTATGTAGACTCTGCAGACATATAAGTGATTACACTGCAGTTACATTTAGTGACTCACCGGAGACGTCTTTTCTGATCAGCGTCGTTCACTTTCCCTTTTCGTCTCCATCCGTTCACACCTTTCCCTGCGGGTTGTTTCCCGGGCTACGACTCGTCACTGAGGATTTGGAAAAAATATCTAAAAAACCCTCACTTTTCCCAGCAACCCTTAATTATAGGTATAGCAGCCCCCTCAGTTAGACAGTATATACGTCCCCCAGATGGGAAGCTATATAGGTCCCCATCATTAGGCAGGATACGATATCCCCCTCTCATCAGGAAAGGTAATATTGCCCCCTTAGACGGGCGGTATATAAATTAGGGACCAACAGGTATATAGATGGGGCTCAGGGGGTAATAAAGGGGCTCAGTCAAGTGTATAAGGGCACACAGGCAGGAATATAAGATAGGGCTCAGGCAGGTGTTTGGGGCCCCGGGCGGGCATATAGATATAGGGTCAGGCAGGCATATAGACAAGGGCTCAGGCAAGCATATAATATAGGGCTCGGGCAGGGTTATGGGGTCAGGCATATAGATATTGGGGCTAAGGCAGTGGTATATAGGGGCTCAGGCATATGGGTATATAGGGGTCAGGCATATGGGTATATAGGGGCTCAGGCAGGGGTATATATCGGCTCAGGCAGGGGTTTAGGGGTCGGGCAGGCATTGGGGAATAGGGGGGCCCAGGCAGGGGTAATAGGGGCTCACGGGCATAGGGGTAATGGGGCTAAGGGGGGGTTTTAAGGGGCTCGGGCAGGCAATAGATATATAGGATCACAGGGGTTTGGGGGCTAAGGCAGGCATATGGGTATATAGGGGCTCAGACAGGGTATATAGGGGCCGGGCAGGGGTATATGGGGTTTTCCCAGGCAGGCATGGGGGTATATAGGGGCTCAGGCAGGGGTATATGGGGGCTCATAGGGGATAGGGGCTCAGGCGGGCATATGAGTATATAGGGGCCCCGGGGTATATGGGGGGCACTCAGTGGGAAAAAAAAAAAAAATTTTAATACTTACCTTACCTCTCCCCGGCCGCACCTCCTCTTCTGTCCTCTTCTTTACCACCAGCGCTCCCCGGCAGCTCCTCGGGCACCAGGGGTTCTATGACGGGCTGTGCGCCGAGGGAGGCAGGGCGGATAGTAAATTGCAAAAGCGCCGCTCCCAGCTGACACGGGGCCACGGCGGGTCCCACGCTAAACCCCGGGGGCCCGCTGTGTGTTCGACCTGTCTGCGGACAGGGGCGTCGCTCTCGCGCCACAGAAGCCCGCACGCTGTGCGCCTGCACGCACATACAGGGCCCCCGGGCGCTTCGGGCCAGGGCAACGGCCTGGAGCCTGGGAGGTTCGGGCCCCCTCCTGCGCCCCTTAGGGACGGCAGAGGTACCCCTAGGCAATCGCCTTCCCTGCCTACCCGTCGCCCGCCTGCCTAGAGCTTGAAGCACGTAATTGGGGGAGCACATTTAGGGGTATGAACGCAATATGTGCCAAAATGCGCCCAGCAATTACACCATGTGAACATAGCCTTAGGCTATGTTTCCACTCCACACAAAAAAATCAGTTTTTTCAGCATTTTTTGTTTTATAAAAACGCTGAAAAAACTAATGTAACGAGGTCCCATAGACTTCAATAGTAAAAATGTTCTGTAGTCTCCACAGAACGTCTTTCTTCTGCTCATTTTATTTGTTGAAATGTTCAAAAAAAACTCGCCGGGCAGAAAATTTACTATTGTATTCTATGGAAAGCCCCGGATGTTTTTTGGTGCGTTTCTTGCAGAAATACACAGAAAAAACTAAACTGTGCATTGTGCAAAAAAAAAAAAAAAAAAAACTTGCGCAAGATGCGCCAAAAATAGACGTTTTTTTTCAGCAGCCTTTGACAGGCAGTGGACAAAAAACTCTTTTATGAACATTTTGAGGATTTGGTTTTCAGGTCGTTTTTTGTCCACTGCCGTGTGGACATAGCCTAAGGGTATGTTCACACGGCTTATTTGGGCGCGCATTTCGAAACGTATTGCGCTTTATACGCGGCAAAATGCACGCCGCAATTACGGGTTTTCCTACTTAATGAGAATACATTTCCAATGTAGATGAAAGCAAAATGTGAACATACACGTCCCATAGCTATGAACTAAAAGCTTCATTTGGCCAGTAGCTATTCCTCTTAACCAAGACTGTCAAAAAAAATTTCAGGACCTCGTAATTTCAGGAACCCAACACCGGGTTTCCATCCTCCCATTCATTCCCTCCTTTAAAAATTTGATAAGAAGCCCCTAAGAGAACGACTGCCCTGATGGTGCTTCTGTTCCTTTATTCCCCTAAACATGAACACTTGTACTAATTTTCTTACCCAGGAGAACCAAGGAATTGGGCATTGAAATGAAAAATTCCCCGCCTTCCCCTCCACACTAAGGGAAGTCAGGGGCTAGTAAGGTAAGTAAAGATCGGCACCCGGTCCAGATATAAGATTGAAATTTTGTTTGAGAAATTTTCAAAAAATGGGCCAAAAATGCCGGCAAAAAGATGAAGGGAGCACCCGACGCGTTTCGCGCCCCCGTCTATTTTTCCTTTTTAGAAACAAAAGTAAAAAAAAAGGTATAAATTTTTTCAAGTCAAAAGAACGCTGACGCGTTTCGAGCTGAAGGGGTCTTAAGTATTTTTTATCAAGGCTACTGCACCTGTCACAATTTTAAAGCTGGTAC